>JASAMX010017810.1:0-11119 GCA_030248175.1 Microlaimidae sp. YZB2_3 | reverse complement strand
AACCAATGATTCTTTCTTACCAAAGTTTTTTGGAAACCGGAGATAAAACAACAATATTAAAACAATTTCGAATACTTTTGGCAACTTCTGACCATTATTTGGAGCTATTTTAAGCATTAATAAGGTTTTTGATATGTAAATTTATTTCCGTTATCCAGAAAAAAACATTTCATTATGCTTTAATTTAATACAAAAAATCAAGTCAAAATTTTTCAAATAGATGTTTTATTATTTTTACTATTCTAATTTCAAAAATAATACAATAAATAGCATTTAATTTGAGAGGAACTTTGTTTCGTGGTGGGACCGCCGACCCAATTTTTGTAATGCTAGGTAGGTCCATTATTACAGCAATTTATATTTGTTATTAAAGATCTACCTATCAAACAAATATTTTCTAATGAATATATATGTTTTGAGAGTGTCTGAAACTTAAAAGGAGTATTCAGCTCCAAACAGTTTTTATAAACAAAAAATTATTCAAGCTATATAAATGCAATGTGATGTGAACTTTGAGGTACCCGCTTTTGGAATAAAAATATTGATTCATAGAGATTATGGATGGACTGCTAAATTACTAAATTCAAAGTTTTAAATAAGGTTTCTAATAGCAGTTTTTGGCTCTATTTTCAAAAAATTTTTCTGGGGGGCTAAAGCCCCCCAGACCCCCATTGTTAGGGGCCTTCGCCGCCTCCAAACCCCTCTGTTTAGCACTTTTTTGAATGATGACAATTGTGCCCCACCTTTTCTCGCTCCGGCCCCCCAGTCAACCATTCCTGGCTACGCCCCTGAACCAATTATTATTAAGTTGCGTCCGATGTTTTTCTCCAGAAGATATTTTCTCAAAGAACGAGTTGTTACTTTACCACCTAGCAATTTTACCCTGATAGAATTCATCTTTAGTCAAAAAAATTTTGGTGGGGATGAATTTTATAACATATATTTAAGGGGATATCGATATTATTTTTATGTTAAATTTTTAAGGTCTAACCAAGGAATACATGCTAATTACTTCTTAAGTTGTCTCTAATCTAAGTATTCCTGCATTTTTTTAAAAATAAAATAAATAAATAAATATATTTATATATTTTTTATTATCAAAATAATTTAATAAAATCATAATAATAAATCATAATAAAAATAATAATTTAATAATAAAATAAAATCGTTTTGTAATATGTCTTTTACGGTTCTTTTTAAAAATTTTCTTTGCGATTGGGGTGGATTAAGAATCTAATATAAACAAATATTGCCTTTTCCTAACCAATTATTTTTCAACGCAAGGATAAATAGAAAAAAACGAATTTTTATTAACAGTATTTGTCAGTCAATGTCAATAAAAAGGTTTTTAATCAATTTTTTTCAAACGACTTTTTATTTCGTCGTGTTGGACCATATATAAACGATTTTTACAGATGTAATAAACACGAAAAAAAATAAATAAGCTGCTGAAGAATTTGCCTCGTAATATTATTTTTTATTGTATGTGTTTTTGGCTTTTTTGCTTCGTAGCTTCTTTACAGTGTATTTTTCTCCTTGAACTAAATTTTATTTTGCGGGTTTATAAGTTTAAATTTTTAAACTTTAATATTGTATTCGACAAACTTGATTATAAATATCTACAGGAAAAAAAATAGTGTAACAATGCAAAATTTAACTTTCCTGTATCTATTAAAGCATTTGGTATTTTATCGTTTCGTGACTATAAGTTATAATTTTATAAAATATACCGCAACATAGACCCATTCCCAATACTCATATTGGATCTTCACAATTATAGATGCTCACAATAATTTGAAAACCTTGAATCTTGTTGTTTTTTAAATGAACAAATAGTCTGTGTCAGCCATACGACTGACAAACAATCTGAATTTCTTTTTTTTGAGACCAAACTTTTTTATGTTGCATAAGGCCCCTTTTTTGAAAATGGCTTGTCCACTCCACCATAAAGGTAGCTGTGTCCATTTTTGTAGTTAGGGAGAAAGGTCCTTATTTTTAGTGAAAATACATTGTCCAGCATTAAAATGCCCATCCATAATTTTTCAAAACATATGATATTCTGCCTTTCCATTGACTAATAACTCTTAGCAACAAGCTTAAGTCATTTTAGAGACAAAATTTTTTAACTTTTAAAATCAATGGGGTTTCCCCATGGTGAAAATGTCATATCCAGCATAAAGATGTCCATGTTAAGTTTTTCAATTTCATTCCCTTTACGAAATTTTCGGAACTATAAGCCTTCCAATCATATCTTATTTAGCCCATTTTGTTTAGTGGTTGGGGAACAGAGTTAATTCCTTTTTTTAAAAAAAAACCGTTGTCCAGCATAAAGAAATCCATCTTGATCTTTTTAATATTATATTCTGGATCTCCATTGAGTAATAATTTTTGCCAATAAGTTAAAGCCCATTCAGAGATAAAAATTCTTTTAAGTTTCAAAAATTCATAGGTAAAAATGCTTTGTCTAGTATAAAGATGTTACGCACTATGTTGTTTTTTTATATTTCCACCCCGTTTCAACTTTCTCTGAATTACAAAATTTGCAATGATTTCTAATTTAGCCCAATCGTTTTGCGGTTTAATTAGAGTATCTTTCTTATTAATAAAAAATATTGTCTGGCTTAAGAATGTCCATGTTCATATTTTTAAAAAATATTATATTCTGGCTCTCTATTGACTATCCTTTCTATTTTTTTATTGACTATCTTTCTATACTCTCTTAATTTTGTCTGCACTTATTTCACTAAAACATTTGTTTATTTTACAAAAACGTGAATTTGTAATGAGACAAGAAACGTGTTTGTAAATTTTACAAACTGTTCTGGAAAAATTGAAAAAGATTGTCTGCGAAGGGAATCGAACCTTAGACCTTTGCATAAGTCCCACACTCTAACCACTAGGCCAAATAGACAACTGGGGAAAATGAGGCTATTAATAATTTCTACCAATAATTTTTAGCCAGTTCTAAGACAAATAATTTTAAAGTTTAAAAATCTATAGAATCTCTCTCCCCCATTTAGTGAATATACGTTGTCCAGCATAAAGATGTCTATGCTAAGTTTTTCCAAATTTCAAACTATCTATGGACTATAAACTTTCCAATATACCTCATTCAGCTAACCCGTTCAGTGGTTGGACAGGAGTAAGAAACACAACACACACACACGCACGCACAAACATATACACAAACAGACACAATACACATTACGTGTATTTCTGTATAGATTAATTGTTTATTATTTTTTCATTGTTAATTTTTTGTATAGTAATAATTTTAAAGTTAAAAATTTTAAATTAACTTTAAAAATCAATAAATTTGTACTTGTTTAAAATAAGTTTAACTTTTTACCATCACTGGCAAAAGGCAATTAAGGCTGTATATAATAATTTGTTCGTCTTTACATTATCCTATACATTTATTTTTTTAAAAAAATAAGCATTATTAATTTTTGTTAACTTTTTGTCTGTTGCATGTGCTAGAACCTTGCTGCCAAAATTAACTTTAATGTTTTATGCATATTTAGCTTTTTCATTCTTTACTTTTTAAAATTTTTAAATTTTACTAAAATTGTTTTATTAAAAATTTTCAGCTTGTTTCTAGTTGTAAAATAAGTAGAATAGCCTCTGCTGACGACGCGCAACTATTTTACTTATTTGTCCATTACACGTCCAGAGAAGCGCAGAAACGTGTAACTTTTGTTTTTGTTTTTATATATTTTTATACTCTTTCTAATTAATTTGGCCATCTGTCTATTTTGATTTTTTATTAATTATTTTTAATTTATTTTTTTAGGTTATAGGTGTAAATATTTTTTCTGGGTTTTTCCAAAAAATTCCCGCTCTTTTCGCACAAAAACTTTTTGTTTTTGCTATTAGTTAGTTTTACATGAATAAATAATTTTGTTAAACCATATAACTTTTTTCTTAAAATATTTTTTATTGCAGAAACAGTAAGCCGCAATGTTGTCTAACAAGTATCGCTATAAATTTATTTCAAAACAAAAATATCTGTTTTTATCAATTAAATTAGCATTAGTAAAGATAAAAAATAGCAAAAAACCTTCTAAACTTTGAACACATAATTCGTTTTGTTCTTTCTTAAAAAATTCCTCATTTTTTTATTTATTTAATCTTTTTGTTCTTTAAAAACTATTTTTTTTCTAATATACACAATTTTTTTCTGTTATTACAATTATTTAAAAAGAGGAAAATTGGCGTTTTTTAAAGTATTTTGCTGTGTTTTTGTAGTTTTACTAACGCTTGATTTTTGCCGTAATTCCCACTATGAACATATTTTCATAGCCACATTTTTTATTTAATATTAATATTTATTGAATATTAATATTTATTTTAGATTCATTATAATTTTTTCAAGGAATCAAAACAAAAAAAAAATATTTGTTAATATTTAAATCGCATTTCTTTCCTACTTTTTGCCGCTTATTAAAATTTTCGTTGTTGGGATATTTTAAAATATTATAAGGTTCTATAATTACAATAAATAATAAAATACAAAGCAAAAATAATTTTTGTTCTCTATTTCAACTGGTTTGTTTTATCGAACGCTGTGAAGTGAAAACTGTTCGGAGAGACCTTAAGCCGTTATTTATATTTAAGTATTATTATAGTTTTCTGTGGTTTAATTTGAGTTGTTTTGGTTTTTTTTTGCAGTTGTTCTTGTATTTTTTGTTATAAATGGATAGCAGGATACAACTTATTGATTTGTAATTTTACATTCTGGGTGGTTTTATGTATTGCGATCAACAAGAATTATTGCTAAGTATGTCAATAACACCAGGAGTTTTTCGTTACTGTTCCATATAAAGTCGCATAATTTTAGCTCATGCTTACAAATTTTTGTTAGTTTCACACATATCGTATTGGAACTTCAGTGCGTATTAATTTATCTAAATATATGATTGGGAAAAACCATTGTCATAAAACAAAAAAAAAGATATTTTTGAGGTGGGGAAAAACGTAAATTTTCATTCTATGCTGTCCTACTAAATAGCAAGCGAGAAACTTGAAATTATTGTTTCGATTAAGAGTTGGCTTTTTTAAAATACTCCAGACTTTTTCTTATCCAAATACAGATTATACAATTTTACGTTGTGACTGCATTGGCCGCAGTGGCGTCGAAACAATTTTCCAAAAAAATCTATAGCGTGTGCCAATATTGAGATTTACCTTTGGGGTTATTATCCAGCCAGCCTTAACTTCAGTCACCACCTGTTGTTTTTACCATGGCCAAAGTTATGAAATAAGCTGCATATAGCTTAGCTGATGATAGTAATGTCATCTATATCTAGGCGTGCGCAGTTCATTTCTTAACTTCGCACATGGTCAAAAAAACAACCGGTGTGTGAAATTAACGCTGACCGAATTTAAGTCGGTTACCTTACGCAGAATTAATGCAAAAATAGTTTAAAACAATGGTCAAAAGTTACTTAATGCAAAAATAGTTTAAAACAATGGTCAAAAGTTACAACAATACATTGTTGCTTTAATATCATTGTTAATTCTTTAATTTCTGACAAAATTTAGTGAAACATAATATTTATTGCGATGACAAAATTTTATCTCGCGGTAAGACCACAGACCCAAAATTTTGTTATGCTAGGTATGTTCATATTTATGTAATAAAAAAATCACTGGTTTTAACTACGATGCATCAGTAGAGCAATGCAATACTTTGAACAATGAGTTTTATTTTTCTCAAAATAAGGTAAATTTTTTGAAATACTTCTTTGCTCTCAAGTTTTACAGCGTATCATTTTTAACACTATGTACACATTTTCGAAACAATTACTAGTCTGTATTTTATTAATTGGGTGGTTTTTTTAGTTTTAGTTCAGTTTTAGCTTAACTTATAAAATTTAAAAAAAACCATTACCGTAATCGATAATAGATTCATTGAATTATTTGTGTTGCCTCATTTAAAATTCAAAAATAAATCTGCAGTCTCAATATCAACTGCTGTAAGAAGTTTCAACAACGTTGAATTGAGTATAATTATTAAATTTAAAATAGGCATTTAAAACAAAAATTTTTTTAAATCTATAATTATTACTTAAAAAATCGATTAATCAATTCCAAAAAAATTTTGTCAGTAGTTAACAAATTAAAAAAATAATTTATCAAATTTAAATCCATTAATTAAATACATCAAAAATAACAAAATTTTGATATATATTTATGAAAATTTAAAAATAACATGGAAATACCTCAAAAAGACTAAAAATAAAAAAAATTAAAAAACCTAATATATAAATGTAAAAAAAATTAAAAAAATATCTATCTTTGGCGATCATAATTTTTAAATATCTAGAAATTGTTTTTAAAGTAAAAGACGTATATGACAAATGGATAATAGTTAGGTGTTAATCACTTAGTTTTATTAACAAAAAATAGCTAATAGTAACTTCCTCACAGCTAGTGACAACGTTGCCATAGGATACTATTGGAGCTAAATAACTTTTAATCAACCAAATAAAACTTTTGCCTAAATTTATAAACTGTTGTAAGCTGTAGCTTTAAATATCTGTAATTGTGTATTTTTTATAAAATTTTTTTTTATAAAATTTTTTAAGTTGGTAAAAATAAATCTGTCTTCTGTTTGCGATCATAGTTTATTTTTGGTTAACATTTATATCGGTTTTTTTATTATAGGCAGTTTAAACCTATCTAAAGCTTTAAGAATGATTAAATACTTTATTTTACTAATTATTTTTTAATTTTTCGTTTTTTAACGTCATAACCATAACCGATCAATTTTAATTAATCCTTTTCTTTCGTTGGCCAGATATAATTTAATACAGTGCCTTTTGACTACAGATGAACTACGTCTGGTTGACCTCATAAAAATGTTTGAAAAGATGGGAGGACCAACCAAAAACACACTAAGCGTGTATCATTAAAAGGAAAAAAATAAAATAAGCATAACTCGCCAAAAATAATCGGTTCGAGGTCCTTCGACTCAAAGTAGGTGACTTGTTTCAGTCTTAAAATTCGGGAAACTTTAAGCGGCGAAAAATGGAAGCTGGAGCCCCAAATAAAAAATAGGTTTCAGTTAATGTTTTGTTATAGATTTTAATAAATTTTACTTTCGGTTTCAAGTTCCCAGCCTACGGCTACAAGGTCCATATTAACGGCTTCAAGTGACTTATTTTTGGCTGCAAGCTCCGTCGGATGCATAATTCTAAATTATAATTAAACATTTAAACTAATTTACTTAAAAAAATTTATTTTGCCCATTTGTATTTTGCTCCAGATATATCCCGTTGATTTTATTGAATACTTTTGACCTATTTTGTTGAGATTTTATAGTTTAGTTGATTGTTTTAATATGAACTTTTAATAATAAAGATATTCATTCCATGATTATTGCTTAAAACGATCGTTTTTGTTTAAATATTGACCTAAATTTTCTGGAATAATTGTTTATTTGAAGTTAAAAAAAACATAAAAAATGACTTGCTGAGTTTATTATGATATTGTATTAAAACGCCATTAATATGATGCAATCATCTGGTGTGCCTTTTTAACAATACGATTTTTTACAACTGAGGTTTGGTTCGCAATTAAGCAAATGAATTTTTGTGTTTATAATTATATTGTTTAATATTTATAGTTTATAATTAAATGTTTGAAATCCTTTTATTTAAACAATAAACAAACATGTTTTTTATCTTTTATCAATACATATTGATGAAATGTTTATTTATGTATTTGGCATAAAGCAAGGCAGGCCGATCTTATTTTACGCTAACTGAGCAACGAAATGTTTTATACCGTCGTTACTCTAAAGCAAAAAGTCACAATCATTATAAAATCAATGTGACTCTGAATCATTTTGTTTAGATTATTTGTGTGTTAAGATATAAAAAGAGTCCCAGTTATGAGTATTTTATGACGCTTCTGACTCATTGTGTCAGATATAACAATATTAAAAAGCGATCAATTTTATTACAATATAGCGTGCTATACAGCCTGTTTGTATAGGCACCTGGCACTGGATCTCGGTTTATACATGAAGTATGCAATATACATAAGCGTCACCATAATGGATAATTACCGTATCTCCTACTTATCTTTCGTAATATGCATATCAACCGATCGAAAGCGCGCCAAATTTCAATCGGTTGATCTGCATACTACAAAAGATAAGTAGGAGATAAGGTAATTATCCATTATGGTGACGCTTATGTATATTGCATACTTCATGTATAAATCGAGATCCAGTGCAAGGTGCCTATAGCGAGACTTAATCTGGGCACCTTCAGCATGCAAGACGTACCCTGCTATTCATTAAACTTTTCGACCCGGGCCCACTCACGAAAATTTGCTGTCCGAATTTTTGTAAACTTAAAAAATAAAATTCAATAAATCTCGAATAAATAAAAAACAAATATATTTCGGTAAATGAAAACACAAAAACTAATAGAGCGAAAAGAGCTTATATAAACTGCACAAAAAATTAGACGTATTGATCGTTTAAAATAACATGAACATCTTAATTTTACCGTCTTTTGGTGCATTAATAACCTAACACCAAACTCAAATAGTACTTTGATCGCATTTTAAAAAAATTAAAATTTTTATCCTCGAAATTACAACTAAACAAGTTTTAACTAATTTTTTAATGTATTTCACAAACCGAGAAGATTTTGGTGACGCGTTTAACACATTTGTCCTAAAGACAAAAATTTGGTCTTTGGTGTTCGGTTATTTTTGCACCAAAATACGGTAAAGTTAAGGTGCTCTTGTCATTTTAAATTATCAAATACATGTGCAATGTATACAGAACTTTTGCGCTCTATTAGTTTTAATATTTTCATTTACTAAAATACATTGGTTTTCGATTTATTCAAGAATTATCAAATTTTCTTTTTTAGGTTTTCAAAAATCCGGACGGCAAATGTTGGTGAGTACCAGCCCGGGTCCAAAAGTTTTATGAATAGCACGGGTACGTTCTGCCAGTGCGGGCCACAACCGGACTGTTTTTAGCAACCCTTTGTTAGCAGTCAACTTTTCTGGCGCGCCATAAATCTTAATATTTAACTGAATAATTTTTTGTGTTTTATTTTTTTGTTTTGAATAAAGCAAAACTATAATTAAAAAAACAATATACAACTAATTGTTGTTACATTTTTTCTGATATACGCTTACATTAGTAAACATTAGCTTTCTGTAATTGATTTCACTATAACGTCTTAATTATGGAATTAAGAATTTTAATATAACTTCATACGCAGATGTTTTATCAATATCATATTATGTTAATAATTGTCAAAGGCACACTACTTGATTCCTAACTATAATTCTTTAGAAATACAATAATACTTTTTTTAAAATTTTATGTCAGTTGAATTAATTGAATTTATATAAAGCTTACGCGCAAGTATGTTTGTTTTTATTTTATATATAGTCTGTCTACCAAATGAGTTTATATAGTGTATTATCTGCTAAAAAAAAGTTTTTTATATTTATAAATAATAGAAATTGATTGTAGTTTTTGGCTTTTTTTTTTTTTTGGTTTTTTTGGTTTTTTGTTTGTTGTGCTTTTTGTTTTGTGTTTTTTCTGTCTTGTGGGTTTTTTGTGGGGTGGGGTGCTTTTTTGGCCCTCCTGGTCTTTGCCTACGAAATTTCTAGGTTGCTTCCTGGTTTGTTTTTTGTCTTCTTTTTTCCGTTTGCGCTTTGTTGGCTTTTGTCCCTACGTTTTTTGTTTTTTTGTTCTTTTTTTTTGGCTTGAGCGTGCGAGGTTCTAACGGGATGATTGGAGGCGGGTTCTCCTTTGGTGGCCGTCGGTCTTGCGCGTGTCGCTGCGTTTGGGTCTTTGGCCTGGTTTGGTGCTCGTTTGTGCGTCCGCTGGATCCGTCCTTTTTGTTCTGTTGATGTTGCAACTTTTGCACCTTTTTCCTTTCTGTCTTTTGTGCGTTCTTTTGTGTTTAAACGCCTTTTCTCCCTATTGGTGGCCGAAATTAAGGCATGGCCGAAATTAAGTCAGTTACCCTAATACAAAACTTTTAAGATTTCTTGAGTTTATTCTGTTATACTTTGTATGTTATTAAGCAATAAGGCTTTTTAGCTACTTACAAAATAAAAGGGTGTTATTAAGTTTTTTGTAGTTTTGCTTCTAATTAAAAGCATAAGATTTCGCAATCATCAGTTTTTGAAAGTATATGTTGGATGAAAAAATCATATCTGATATTAAAATTGTTTAAAGATTTGTGATTTGTAAACCCGGTAAGGACGAGATGCCTCAATTAAAAAGGGACGAGATGCCTCAATTAAAAAGGCTGGTTTTTACCTGCCTTACCTGCCTTTATCCCAAATTTTGCTGCATACAACCTGCTTCCAGCTATAAATATGCTTCCAGCTATGTTATAAATTTACCTGCCCCTAACCTGGGGCCGGTTGCATAAAATAAAAAGTAAAAAAAGTGCATAAAAAAAGTAAAATAAAATAAATTGCGTATCATGTAAAACAATAATTAGATAATTTACAATCATGTATGACGCGGCGCTACGGTGTTTAATTGGGCACTGAGATATAATGTGGTTTGTAGGATTTTTCCACAGTTTTGTATTTTTTAAAGTAATTTTTGGTCATTGACCATATCTTTAATTGTTGATCAAACGATTTTACACAGTTAGTAAAATTTATTTTTAATTAAAAATTATGTGGCAAATAGACGGTTAATTAAACACTTTTTAACCATACGACAGACATATAAATATAAGTTGTTATATAATATAAATAATATTAAAGCAATTAAATTAAATATAATTAGCGAAAAGCGACGAATCGTTGTTATGAAATTAGAAGGGGTGGACGGAAGTCGCACTCAGACCACCTAGAGCCAAAACCACTTTCCTTCAGTCGAAAATTCAAAACCTTTGATTAAAAATTTCCTAACTGGGGAATCCTGGCACAGCCCCCTTCCTCGGCAATGACCTGACCCAGTTTTCCTAAGTTTTCCCTGACTTGATTCCTTTTTAGAGTTTTTGTCCAAAACCTTTCCCCAGCTGGACAGCCTTAATTATGTATTTATGTACGCCAGAATGGCGTTTCACCGCTAAAGAGAGTTTCTAGCAATACGGTTAACCAGTACCACATA
>JASAMX010017808.1:0-37896 GCA_030248175.1 Microlaimidae sp. YZB2_3 | reverse complement strand
TGTTACAACCTTTGGGAGTTACACTCATTTGTCATAGCACCTGTAAATTTTTTATTAAAGCTAAACAAAAATTTTTGGCACAGCATTTATATTCCACCTGAAACAGTTTATAGTTACACAATATATTTTTGGCACAGCACTTATTTTTTACTTATAAGGTTCATCTTAAATATTACTGCAAAAAAAAACAAAACAAAAAACCCCTAATTTAAAAAAAACACAACAAAACACCTTCATGATATGCTTACATAGAACAAAAAACTTCAATTTACAGTTTTTATAAAACCTATACCAAAACTTAGCCTAACTTAACCCCAAATTAAAAAAAAATAATACATTTAAAAATTTAGAACTTGTTTCTGTCAAAAATGACTTCAAAAGTGCCGAAATTAAATGCATTTTTTTCTCAAATTTTCCTCATTTTGATACCATTTAGCATTTTAGCTGTATTTATGTATGTATGTAGGTAACCTCGTGCCCTTATTTTGGAATTTTATTCCCCCCCCAATAATAGCCTTGGGAGGGTGGGGGAGCAGTGCACAGGTCTGAAATTTAACATATTTACCAGACAAAAATGACTTCTAATTCACCAATATGACTTTTAACTAATCCAAACATGAATTTTGAAGTCTAAGACCAGTTTTGGCCATTGGCGGGCAGCCGTTTGGATTTTGGGGTGGCGTATTTTTACCTGAACTCTAAAACTTGGGGGGGGGGGTGGTGGTGTTGGTGTCCCAACAATTTTTTTGGTGTATACCTCAATTACTCTGTTTTTAGCGTTTTTAGTACTGGGACCCCTCAAATTTTAGGGAGGATGTCCCAGGTACCCTCCAAGTTTAAGGACAGCGTCAGCAGTAATTGGTTTTTTTTTGGGGGGTTTGGGGTTTTACAAAACTCAAAATTTGGGGGTTTACGATTAGTTTATCTCTCACTCACCCAATTTTTTATTGTTTTTAGAACTGTGATCACAAAATTTAACGATGGTGGGAGGGGGGGGGTGGCAGTTTTGAGATTTTGGGGAGTATAACCCCCAACATTCCCCTTCCTCCCCCTCCTCTGCCCACCTATACTTATAATTACACACTATATATGTTTAGGAATCTGCTCCAAAAAGGTGTAAATAAGGGGGGTTGTTGTAGGGGTGGCAACCCCTCCCCCCTTCTCCTTGGGCCAGCAGAAGTAAAAAAACTTGGGGGTTCACAGGAAAGCAATATTAAAAATCTTATCTTACTTTGTTTTACTTAGTGCTCCACACTTTTATATCTTTTAATAACTTTTAAATAATGTTACAACCTTTTGGAGTTACACTCATTTGTCATAGCACCGTAAATTTTTTATTAAAGCTAAACAAAAATTTTTGGCACAGCATTTATATTCCACCTGAAACAGTTTATAGTTACACAATATATTTTTGGCACAGCACCTATTTTTCACTATAAGGTTCACTTAAATGTTACTGCAAAAAAAACAAAAAACCCCTAATTTAAAAAAAACACAACAAAACACCTTCATGATATGCTTACATAGAACAAAAAACTTCAATTTACAGTTTTTATAAAACCTATACCAAAACTTAGCCTAACTTAACCCCAAATTAAAAAAAAATAATACATTTAAAAATTTAGAACTTGTTTCTGTCAAAAATGACTTCAAAAGTGCCGAAATTAAATGCATTTTTTTCCCAAATTTTCCTCATTTTGAGACCATTTGGCATTTTAGCTGTATTTATGTATGTATGTAGGCATTTCACGTTGAACAACAAGTAGAAGCTTAAATTAAAGAAAATGGTCTGGAGATAATGATAGGTTTTTAAATTTTTGAAAATGATGATTTTTTGACTGAGAAACAATCGATTGTTTGTAAAATGCCGAAAATTAAATGCATACATTTAATTTCGGCAATTTTTCGTTTTTTTAAAAACTGATTTAATTAAATAAAAAAACAACTTTTGTACAGTGAAACTTTTATGACGCAATGCAGTATCGTGAAAGCTTTAAAATGAGCTATCAAACATGAAAATCGGGCCATACAGTGAAAAGTTATATTGAAAAAACGAAAAAGTACCAATATTAAATGCACTACCCTATGTCCTTTCAAAATCCTGACGTGTAAACTCAAACAATAATATAATAATGTTTAAGTGCTGAGTTTAGGATAGGTTTTATTTGCGCATTTTACGTTTTGATCTATTAATTTAAACTTTTTTAATACTTTACAAATGCAACTTATACACATTTAGCTATAAATTGCTGAAAAACCCATTTTTTGTATGAAAGAAACATTTTTGGATTCTCTTTTTTAAAACTTTAAAACGACTCTTTCCACAAAATTTTATTGTAGTTTTTGGAAATTACATCTAACTCACGTCATATATATTCAATGATAAAATTGAAAATTTTTAAATCCCCTTAAAGTATAATTTCACCTCAACAAAAAATCTGCCAAAATCAAACTGTAGTAAGAAAATGCACTTTTTTAAACCTTTACTTCAAAAAACATAATATACCAACATACCATTTACATCCAGCAAACGGCACTGCACTTCAATTCTTATATTCAATGTTATTTAATCAAACTTTTTTATCAGAAACCGAAATTCCAATTACTTATTTTTTTTTTGTTTTCAGATGTGTCCATGTTTCATGGAAGGCCATAATAATTTATCAACATGGCCGCTCCTAAGCGAAAATTTGACGCTCCTGAATACCCTGGATAGACTTATTTTGACCTCAAAAATTAAGTTTAGATGCAATTAAATTAGAGCTAAAGAAGTCATTTTAATGACATTTTTTTTAATTTTTTTCAAAATTAGGGAGGGTTTTACTTTTTTTGCCTCCTCCAAATCTGAGTCATGGTGGGGAAGGAGGGGTGGGGGTAACCCGCTTTTCCAGAATTTGGTAAAGGGTTAGTTAACCCCCTATTAACCCTTCCATGCCAATTTATGCCCTAAGCTGTTATGCTGCCCAAATTTTTTACATATAAATTATTACAAAATTTTCAGCAGCTTTCTTTAAATTTTTACCTCATAGAAAAAAATTACCTATTTGTTCTGTGTTTATTAAATAAGCAAGGGAATTTTTTTCTACATTATGTTTCGGGTTTTTTCGTAATCATGAATTATAAATAAAAAGCAATTTTATAAAATTTTAAATTAAAATACTGCGTCAATTTCCTAAAATATAAAAGTAGAAAACAAATTTGTCATCAGTTTTTTATCTTTAAAAACTTTTATTAAATATACTTTTTTCTAACGAAATAAATTAAAATAATATTAAATTTTCTGCAGATTCATTGTGGCGTTGAATTTGTTCGTTTAATTTGTTTTTTATACCTTTTTGCGTATAGACCAACGAAATATATCCAAAAATTTAGTTTTGTTGGTAAATATGTACATTTAGCATATGTTCAAATTTTTTATGTTCATTTAATTTTAATGCATTTCATAATAGTTAAAAAAGTTTTAAAATTAAAAAAGTGGATTTTAATGAATTTTATATTTTTGAAAATTGTACACGTTTACATACACCAATTTGCCAAAAGAATTAATTAATGTTTTTGCATATAGCCAAAATATTTTGTTCAATACTGGCTAACAGGAAATACCTCGTGCGTGAAGTTTTTTGTAAGCCAAACCCTACGTTTTTCAAAACCTTTAAGTGAAATTTAAAAATTATTCTAAATTGTATGTGTATCTAATAAGTGGGTAGCAAAAGTTTCGCTTGATTTTTAGGTTTTGCTTAGGCTTAGGAAAACGTAGGCTTAGGCGGTTAAGTTGCGGAGGTATTTTATTTCCTGTTGTCCTTGGAAAAAGCAAACAATTTAAAAACATTTACAAAGAAAATCAAAAATTTCATTCAAATCTTTAATAAAAAAACATTATTTATTTATTCTTGTTTGCAAAAAAAAATTTAAGACAAAAATGCCAGCGTTCGCAGCTATATAAGAGAAACGCAAAAAAGCGGTAAAAATTCCCTCGCGGAAATTTTTTCCGCGGAAATAATCTTCCAGCGGAAATAATGCTGAGGAAATACTGCGGCGGAAATTTTTCCGCGGAAATTGTTGTTGTTAAATATTTACCTACAACCATGTTAAACACCTGCCAAATGATATTGCAGTTTTTTTTAACAATTCAGTGTGATAATATTTTAAAAAACCCGGTAAATTAATTAAATTTTAACAAAAAAGAAACTACCTTGATTTTTAGATGTTTTTTCGTCTTTTAATAGACAGTTTTAATTAAAAATAAAATAAAATTTATTATTTCAAAAAAAAAAAAACAGCTTATTCTCGAGGTTCTTGAGATTGTTTTTTTTTCTTCACTTTTGTCCACATTTCATGGCAGCCCATGATAATTTAACAAGATGGCCGCCCCTACACTAAAATTCCACGTTCCTTACTACCCTGGATAAAGAGTCTTTGAGCCATTTTCTATCTAAACCATGTTTTCGGGTTGATGTGGCGAACGTAATCGGTTCACATGTTGTTGTCAAATTTTGTATTGGTTTATTTAGAATAAACACTTTGTCTTGTCTAAAATTGTTTGTAATAAGTAAATAATATTTTTAATTTTTAATATTAATAAAGATTTGAACAAAATTTTTGATTTTCTTTGTAAATTAATTTTTTATATGCTTATTAGTGATATTCCTACCTTCCAATATAATTAATGCTCCGGAGCTCAGGCCACATAAAGCGAAGGAAGCTCTGGAGCTCCGATGCTCTGACCCTTAAATAAGCAATTTGAGGCTTAAGCTTGAAATGCATTTTAAATTACTCTATTTGTATTTGTATCACTATTTTTATTGACTAAAATAAGTTTTTGAAAAAATTAATTTGCAAAAAATTTTTGACAAAATAATATATGACAAAATAATTACTCTTTAATTATTCATGAAATTACAGTAGCACCAAAATAGGGAGGAGCTCCGAAGCTTCAGACCTCCGGACTAATTGCAATTTTTAACGCACAGACAGCCAACGTGTCATTTCGACTTATTCTGCCATATATTATTATTAACAAAACGATCTGGTTGTTGTTTTTTTAAGTAATAGAACCTGTTTTATTAAGTTTGTAGAAAAACAGTATTTAATTAAAATTTTATATATTTTAGTATTCGAATACTCCAAAATATTCGATACTTTTTAATTAATTGAATACAGTACCAATAAAATACCGACCTTTTTAAAATAGTATCGATACCTTTAAATAAATACTTACCTCTAAAAAAGTAGTATTTATTTAGTATTTAAATACAAATATATTTTTGAACCCCTACCCAATACATAAATTAAAGAAATACCTTGTAGTTTTTGTAACCTTTTTAAAAACCATTGGTTTTGTTGATGAAATCAACGGAATTCCAAAAAAAATTTCACAAAATACTTTATATAATTTTTAAAATTAAAAAAAATTAAATTTATAAAAATATTTTTGTAAAAATCAAAAAAAAACATGATTTAAGCAAAAAACAAAAGAAAAAATATCTTTAATTTGGCTTACCAGCAGTTCAGAGTTGTTGCAATTTTCTAAATTTAAAAGTTTTTCAAGAATAATAAACTTTTGAAGGTTAGTTCTAAAACTTATAAATTTATCTTAATTTAAAATATTTTAAAAAATGGTCCAAATGAATCCATAAAAATACAAAATAAATTTTCGTTAAAATTCAAAAATACTTCCTTAAACCATTTTCGCCATATGTCTTAATTGATGATTTTTATTGGGTATTTGGCAATTAAAATGACGAAATTTAAAACAGGTCGAAAATCCAAATGTTTTTACATGAAAAAAAGCAATACTTTGAAAAATTACATTTGGATATTTGCAAAAGTTGAGAGACATAGTATTTAGAAACATGTTTGTGTGTTAATAAACGGGAAAACATGATTGCAAGTAAGAAAACCCTTAAAAAGAGCATTTTTTTACAGTCCTGAGCAGAAATAAAGGTCATTTTTCAGACACAAGCAATAGCCGTTATGCGCGCGAAACTGCTTTATAGATTTCCTCCACATGAAGGGAAGCAGTGCAAAATAAGAACTTTGCATTTTGGCTATACGCCTCATCTAAGCGCAAACGGCGCGACCGCGCGCATATGCGTTCTAAGGCTCTTCCATGTTTTTTTTGTTTTTCTATAAGAATTTAAAAAATATCTAAAACATATTGCATGTAAAGCATAAAAAACCTTCAAACACAAAGTGTTTAACGTTTAAATTTATGTTACACGTTAAAAAAAAAAAATATAAATATGTCTTATAAAAACAAACGAGCCAGCCAAAACATCTCTATAGTCCATTTACGAATATTTCTTATTTTTCTTTTCTTTCGTTGTTACTCTGACACAAAGAGTCACAATGACTATAAAATCAACGTGACTCTGACTTATTTTGTTTATATTAGTTGGGTATTAAGATATAAAAAGAGTCACAGTTACGAGTATTTTACGACGCATCTGGCTCATTGTGTCAGAGTAACGACCTATCCACCTCGTCGCCATGCGTCCATACGCTTATGCCCAAAGCGTCTGAAAACTACCTTTATTTCTGCCCGGCACTGTAGCTGTGCTATTTGGAAATTTTGTAGTAAGATTTAAATTTTGAAAATATGTTTTTCTAACAGAGTAACCTGGGGCCTGTTTCATAAAATACTGGTAAATTTTACAAGTTTGTAAAATGGAGAAAAATACAAGTTTTTAAAATTACTGACTTGTAAATTTTTAAACAAATAAAAAGATGTTTTTATATGTGTTTTTTATATAGATTTTTTAATATATAATTTAATATTAGTAATATAAATAATAATATATTTAATTTTTATATAGATTTTTTATATTTTTTTATATATAGATTTTTTAATATACCTCCACAAACCAACAAAAAAAATAATTCAAATTTACAATAGTATTTTTACTTGTATTTTTTACTTGTATTTTTCACTTGCATTTTCACTTGTATTCAAGTTTTTTTACGAACTTGTAAAAAAATCAAGTGAAATCGTAACGTAAATTTTACCCTACTCAGAGTAGGGTAAATTTTTCTTTTGAGAACTTGTGAAAAATTACAAGTGACCAAAGTTTAAAACTGGAATAACTTTAAACACACAACAGCTAAGTACATGAAATTTTAAATAGTTTGCACATGGCATATAATCTTTTTTCATTTCAAATTTCAACGCAAATGGTTCGGAATAAAAAAAGTTATTGATAGACTTGTAATTTACGAAGACCAGTATTTTATGAAACAGGCCCCCGGAAATAGGAAAAAAAATTAACTTTTAAAGTTTATTTTTTAGAAAAGTTTTTAAGTAAAAGATTTACTGCTGCCACAATATGTGCTTGGAATGCTTCCAAATTTTAAATTTTTTGTTTTTGACAGCTTATTGTAAGCTTAATATTAGTTTTATTTACACAAAATCAAAAGAAAAAGTCCTCATTATGTGATGGATTTTATGTTTTTAGTGGTTTCGAGAAAAAATTTTGAAAAAAATTTCTAAAATTTGTGTTTTACCCCCTTAGCCCCACGGGGGATCACCCTCCAACAAAAACTTTTGGGTCAAAAATTTTGGAAAAAATGGCACACATTTGGTATATAACTTGCCTTAGTGCCTTAGCCTAGCGTTTTTAAGATTAAGTAGGCCCCCATACTAAAAATCTGTGAAAAAAACACAAAAATTGGACGTATTTTAACGGTCATAAAAAACTCCCCATTCTGATTGTGGTCAAATTTTCAGGAAAATTTTGAAAAAGTATGAGATAACAGCGTATCAAGGGAGGGCGTTTGTTATCTCACAGTAATATAAAAGTTTTGATTTTTTAGAGCCCAGGTTTTTTTCACCATATTGGCCATAGTGATGGTGTCATTGATGAACATTACTTTCTTTTTGTTTTAAATTATAGCAAAGGTGGATAATCTAATTAAGGTATTTCACAGTGGTCTGTAGCAGCGTGCATCATATCTGGCTGCTGCATAGCAGCTGCATATCTGGCCATAGGGCTGCATGTTTGGTCCTAGGGCCGCATGTCCAGGCCCTAGGGCGGCATTTCTGACTGTAAGGCCGCATGTCCGACCATAGGGCCGCATGTGCACCGTAGGGCCGCATGTCTGGCCTTAATGCCACATGTCCAGCCGCAGGGCCGCATGTCCAACCGTAGGGCCGCATGTCCGGCCATAGCACCGCATGTCTGACCGTAGGGCGGCATGTCCAGCGGTAGAGCCGCATGTTTGATTGTAAGGCCGCATGTCCGGCCATAGGGTCACATGTCCAACTGTATGGGTGCATGTGTAGCCGTAGGGCCGAATGTCCAACCATAGGGCCGCATGTCCAGCCGTAGGGCCGCATGTCCGGCCGTAGGGCCGCATTTCTGGCCATAGGGTCGCATGTCTGACCATAGGGCCGCATGTCCAGCCATAGGGCTGTATGTCCAACCGTAGGGCTGCATGTCCAGGCGTAAGTCCGCATGTTCGATTCTTACACATACAAATATAACATTCTAATTTAAAAAGTGGCGATTTCGCGCTTGTCAAAGATTGTTGTGAGTATGATTTTTCAATTGTCATTTCATTAGACTAAAAAAATGCAACAATGCTGTGTAATTAGTTCAACATAAACAAATTATTGTCATATGGTAGAAATTATTATTCAGTGGGCAGCTGGCCAAATCAAAAACAAATTTCTTATGGTGCACATAATGCCCATCTAAGACTAGTTGACATCTTTTCTATCTAAACACACGCCCGGGGAGAAATCGCCCTTTTTCCTGTTCTATTCTTAGAGCGTTTTTCAAGTCTAGTCTACCACTTTTTTAAATCAAACTAAAGAAGTAACGTAATAAAATATAGTATTAGCTGCTCAATGAAAAATGTTTATAATGAATTCGTTGCCGAGATATAATGTCTTAACAATTTTAATATTATCAATAGAAAACGTATTTTTCGTTAACATTACAATATGAAAAACTTTTCCAACATTTTTCACTCTTTATTTATGGTTGATAAATTGAATTTTAAAATTAAATATAAAAGTTAGAGACTTAGCTATGCAATAATATAAATTTTAAATTGCGCTCGATTATTAATACGAATTTAAAAATTATGTTATCTACAATTTTAATTTTGAATTTGGACACTGAAAAAAGTGGCTCCAAAAAATTATTGCGCAATTGTTTCCCTTTCCAAAGAGCTTATGTTTATTTTTGATCAATCAGTAAGAACGAAGGAATATCGGTTTTAAAATATAAGCGTTTAAAAAAACCTATTAATCATAAGGAGAACAGGGACATGAAATACAAAATTTATACAAGTTTTCTAATCATAGTTGGTGCGGCGCTGTGGGGCTAAACTAGTGTTGTAAAAAGTTACTTTTACTTTTACTTAAAGTAATAAAAATAACGGATTTTGGATTACTTTTACTTTTACTTTTACTCGACTTTTAAAATTTCAAATACTTTTACTTTTACTCTTACTCGACTTTTGAAATTTCAAATACTTTTACTTTTACTCTTACTCGGATTTTCCACTGCAAATACTTAAATTAATTTAAGTAAAGCTTAAGTAATTTCAATGGGTTGATTTCCTATGGGCTTGTTGTAAAGTAAATGGCAAAAGACAATTTTTTATGCCGCTAACACGCTAAAACCATTTATTTCGACTAAAAAACTTATTAAAATAATAATTATGCATAAAATTAGCAAAAAAACTTTAGAACGGAGCTCTGGAGCTCCAAAAACCGGTATTTTGCTCCGGTTCAAAATTACTTTTATTATACTTTTACTCTTACTTTTACTTAAAAAAAATAGGTCTTACTTTTACTTTTACTTTACTTTAATAAAATTTTGACCATTACTTTTACTTTTACTTTACTTAAATTAAAAAATCACAAATTACTTTTACTCTTACTTTACTTAAATTAAAAATTTTCAATTTACTTTTACTTTTACTTAAAATAATTCAAAATCAATACTTTTTACAACACTAGGCTAAACTGCCGCGTGGTTTTCCGCGCCACCGATAATTGCAATTTTTTTTTTTTTTTTGAAACAAAACTTTAAATAAATTTTTTCATTACTAAAACAAGAATTAACCAAAATTATTTTATTGTTTTCGCCGTTTTCCGCGGCGTTGAAGCAGATGGCGCTGTGCAGTTTTCGTCACCAATAGCAACCAAGCACAGCCCTCTTTTTTTATTGTGCAGTTTCTATGAGGAGCTGTCTGCTGTCTGCTGTCTGCTCTGTACAATCCTTATTGTTGCCAAAAGGTCTCTCGGGGCAGTTTTCTTAAGTATAAAAAATCGCGATTTTTGGCATATGAAATCTCGCGAAATACAGAAATGTTTTTATAAAAAATTAATATGAGTGTTAAAAAAGCAGAAATACCACGATTATAAATTGCACATTCATTATATTATTGGTAGTAGTCGAAATAATTAATATTAAAAATCAAATTGCAACGAATTTTTTTTAAAACCCTTAGAAATATGCACTACTCATTATTTATTAGGGAAAATACTTCCAATAAAGAGGAATTGTTACCTTTTTTCCCGTGCATAACAATTTATGGAAATATTTTTGTATTTATGGTTTAATATACAATTTTCTGTAAAAAATGGGAGTTAATTATTCAAAATTGTGGTGAGACTTGGATTTAATTTAATTTGATAAGAATTAAAGCTACAGATAGTATATTTCTATTGAAATTTATAATTTTTGGAAGGCCATAATATTTTTTGTATTTTTTAACGCATAAATGATTTTTTCGTGCGTTTTATCAATTTATTTCGAAGGATTTGTTTATAAACCGCTTTTAGAGCTCTTAAGCGAACGGTAACAGTGGCTCAGTCGGTTAGAGCGTCGTCAAATTTTTGAAAGGTCCCGAGATCGATTCCCCATAAAACATATTAGGCCATAATATTTGTGTGATATTAATAATTTTTTAAATTTTTTTATAATTTTTTAAATTTATTTCACATAAATTCATTATTGTAAACAGAATTTGTTGCCTATTTTTTGCCAATTAGTCAAATTTTTGTCATTTGAATATTTTAAAGTATTATAATACTCTATAAGTATAATAATTCAAAAGTAAATTGTGTGTAAATAAAAATGGGTAATTTTTTCTCTTTATTGCAATTGGTTTACTACTGAACGCTCTGCAATAAAAACTGTCCGGAGAGACCTTAAAAATTAATTTTTTTTCAAATTTTCAGGTTATCCTGTTTGAAAAACTTATTTTCAAAATTTAAATCTTACTACAAAATTTTCAAATATCACAGCTAAAAAATGCTCTTTTCAAGTGTTTTCTTACTTGCAATCATGTTTTCCCGTTTATTAACACACAAACATGTTTCTAAATACTATGTCTCTCAACTTTTGCAAATATCCAAATGTAATTTTTCAAAGTAATGCTTTTTTTCGTATAAAAACATTTGATTCCTCGACCTGTTTTGAATTTCATCATTTTAATTGCCGAATAGCCAATAAAAATAATCAATTAAGACATATGGCAAAAATGGTTTAAGGAAGTATTTTTTAATTTTAACGAAAATTTTGTTTGTATTTTTATGGATTCATTTGGACCATTTTTTAAAAATATTTTAAATCAAAATAAATTTATAAGTTTTAGAACTAAAAATAAATTCTATCAGTGTGAAAATAGATGAATGGTAAAGTAACCACTCGTTCTTTGAGAAAATATCACGTGCAGAAAAACACCTGACGCAACTAAATAATAATTGGTTACATAACCGCGGAAAACTTTTTTTAATTTTTCTGGTTGGCACGTTTATTGTTACTTTCTTGCTGGCGGAGAGCGGTTACGCCCTTAATTTCAGCCTGAAAAACTTTAGCTTTAACCTTCCAAAGTTCTTTATTCTTGCAAAACTTTTAAATCTAGAGATTTGCTGTTGCAAGCCTGCAGGCTTCGAAGGCTTTCAAATTTTAAAATCGTCGTTTTTGACAGCTTATTGCAGGCTTATTATTAGTTTTTTTACACAAACCTAATATAAAAATTTTTCATTATGTGATATTATTTTACGTTTTTAATGGTTTCGAGAAAAAAATTTTAAAAAATGTTTACGAAATTTGTGTTTGCCCCCCCCCCGTCTCACGGGGTCACCCCCCAAAAAAATTTTTAGATCAAAAATTCTGGAAAAAATAGCTCACATTTGGTATGTAACTTGCCTTGGTGCTAGCCACACTTCAAGATGTTTAGTTTAAAATAATAGGTAAATATCTAAGCTACATACTGATACAGATATTTTTCTAATTTGTTCGGCCGTTCTTGAGATATAACATTTTAAAGTTTACGTTTTGCCATCCAGTTTCAATCGTTTTTAAACAGACTATAATTATGTATGTAAGAAAAGAAGCAAAGCGGAAAAAATTGCCTCGCAGAAATTTTTTCCGCGGAAAAAATCTTCTGGCAAGAATACGATTGATGATATACTGCCGCGTGAGTGTTTTCCGCGGAAATTAATGTCGCGGAAATATTTACCAAGAACCAATTTTTTTTTTTTTTTAATGACCGTTTAAAGATGGCAGGCTGCTGTATAAAGAATCACGACGGTTAATTCCATGTACACAAAGGTCTCGAGCAGATTTAAAAATAATTTGTATATAACGTTGGTTAACAAAAAAAACACGACCATAACACACGCAAATAACATAAACATAAAACATTTTTTTTAAAAGATAGCTGGTAGTGCATATTTGTTTGTTCCTCATTTTTTCCGGTCTTATACAAATTATTTTCAATTCTTCTCGAGACCTTTGTGTACATCGAAATAAGTGGCGTGATTTTTTATTGAAATTTGCGTTTGCCGTGAAAGTACCAAACGGTTATTTTTTATGTGTTTTGAAAGACTTTATAAGTAAAATTGAAATTAATATTAATGAGTACCATTGGAGCGCTCTACTTCTTCCTAAACATAATAGCATGGCAGGTGCAATAATACGTAATCTATTCCGGATAGACGAATCATTCGGTTAACAGTAAATTTCTTAGCTAAGCATCGTTTGGTTAAAAAAGATAGATAATTTGTAAGACCGAAAAAATAATTTGTTAGCTGAGAACTATAGGGTTGGTTGACAATAGTGTTGTAAAAAGCTACTTTTACTTTTACTTAAACTAATAAATAAAAAAGTAATGAATTTTGGCCTACTTTTACTTTTACTCGACTTTTAAATTTCAATTACTTGTATTAAAATTGAATTAAATTGAAAATCCTTTATTTATACATGAAAATACACTCAAAGGAAAATAAATCACACCAGAATCTAAGGATACTGGAATAATAAAACAAAATTGAAAAACATTTTAATCCTTTAAATAATTCATTTAAAATGTAAAATAAAGGGAAGGCAGACACAGAGCCAAAAGGCTACTTAATTTTTCGATCAAACTTTAAAAATTTCTCAAAACTAAAGTTGTTTATTTTAGACTTAAATATTTTTATGTTAGTAGATGCTACAATATCTTCAGACAGGTGATTCTAGTATTTTGCTAATCTAATGCTAAAATGATTATAAAAAATTTCTTTTTTAGCCATAAGTTCATAAGCCATTTTTATTTATTTCATTTTGTTTATTTTAGAATTAAATATTTTTATGTTAGTAGATGCTACAATATCTTCAGACAGGTGATTCCAGTATTTTGCTGATCTAATGCTAAAATAATTATACAAAAACAATTTTTAGCCATAGGTTTTTTCCGCCTCATTTTCAATTATTATTATAAGCCATTTTTAGCCAACTCAGCACAGGTGTGTTTTGTGAACTGACCAACTCTCTATGATTCTCTATATAACCCTTGAAAAGCATAGGGTCAATTAAAGAAATATACATAATTGGTCATTGTAAAACTGGCGTTTTTGTGTACTTTATCCATAACTTTGTACCCCTCTTTTCTTCTGAAAAAGTATAAATACTCATAAGATTTCCTTAGTAATCAAATGTAATGTACTGTCTATGTTTATATTTATTTGATTTGAAGAAATTTTGTTTTGTTTTTGTAAAACCTGCAATGGCTTCATTGCAGGTATGTCAATTAATATATTGTGTTTTTTTAAAATGTTTGGATTATCATAATTAGTGTTTATTTTTATTATGCTTCTTCACTGGAAAACGATCCGCTGGTGCTTGCTTTGTCCTGATATTTCCCTGGAGAACACCCATCAGGAGGCGTCTGAAATTCTGTACAAAACACCAAGGGCTGTTAAGTTTAGCATATAGCCGGATGGTTTTAAATTTCCAGTTATGTGTCTAGCTTGACTCCGCCCTTCTTCCAAGCAAGTACACCACGCCTGTACATATGGTTGTACATTTGTTCTTGCTGTAAAGCTTGTTTGCAAAACTAATATGTTATTAACTAGCCTTGAAAAATGCTCTAATAATAGAGCAGGAAAAAGGGGCGATTTTTTCCCGGGCGTATGTTTAGACAGAAAAGATGTAGACTAGTCTGAGATGGACATTATATGGACTATAGGAAATTTGCATTTGGTTTTGCCAGCTGCTCACTAAATAAAAATTTCTACGATATGATAATGATTTGTTTATACATTGATCTACTCACACAGCACTGTTGCATTTTTTTTAGTTTGATGAAATGTCAGTTGAAAAAATCATACTCACAGCAATCTTTGACAAGCGCGAAATCGCCACTTTTTCAATTAGAAGGTTATATTTGTATTTGTAAGAAACAACTATAAATTTGAAAAAGTGGCGATTTCGCGCTTGTCAAAGATTGCTGTGAGTATGATTTTTTCAATTGACATTTCATCAAACTAAAAAAAAATGCAACAGTGCTGTGTGAGTAGATCAATGTATAAACAAATCATTATCATATCGTAGAAATTTTTATTTAGTGAGCAGCTGGCAAAACCAAATGAAAATTTCCTATAGTCCACATAATGTCCATCTCAGACTAGTCTACATCTTTTCTGTCTAAACATACGCCCGGGGAAAAATCGCCCCTTTTTCCTGCTCTATTATTAGAGCATTTTTCAAGGCTAGTCTACCACTTTTTTTGAATTAAATTAAAAAATAGCCTAATAAACTATAGTTTTAGCTGCGCAATGACATATGTTTATAATCATTCCGTTGCCGAGATAAAATAACAAATAATAAGAAGAAGAAGATAAATTTAAATTACAAAATTAACCCACGTTGTTTAATTATAGTTAGTGCGGTGCAGTTGCGCTCCAGACAAAGTTTACCTACGTTCTCTAAATATAATTGGCGCGATGCCGTGCGCCAATGATTGCAATTATAATTTTTAAAGTAAAAATAATAATAATAATAATAAGATGATGAAAATGAATAACAAAATTTACTCACGTTCTCTAAGTATAGTTGGCGCGGTGCCGTGGGTTAAATTGCAGTTGGCACCCCGCACCACCGATGATTAACGGCGCGTGGCGCTCCCGCGCCACCGACGCTTATTATTATTTTTTAATAAATAAAACTTTGAATTAATTTTGTCATCAGTAATGCAAGAATTAAAAAAAGTACTCTGTTGTTTTTGCCGTTTTCCGCGCGGTTGAAACAGATGGCGCTGGAAACTGGTGCCGTTTCTGCCACCAATTAAAACCGGTCTGCTATTTTTGTGCGGTTTTTATGAGGGGATGTTGGTTGTCTGCTCTGTACAATCCTTATTGTTGCCAAAAGGCTGTTATTGTGCGGTTGGGAGTTTTTATTTGTCTATTTTTCAATTTTGTTATTTTGATCAATAAATCGATAACAAGGACCTAAATGAAAAAAGTGCTTCCTAAGAAAGTTGCGTAATTCCTTCTTCTTTCTAATGAGCCCATGTTTATTTTTGATCAATCAGTAACGAATGAGGAATATCGTTTTTAAGAATGGAGCGTTTGAATAATAATAATAATAATAAGAAGAAGAAGAAGAAGGTTCTGAATTTCAAAATTTACCCACGTTCTCTAATTATGGTTGGCGCAGCGCCACGGGGCTAAATCGCCCCGTGGCGCTCTCGCGCCACCCATGATAGTTAGATTTTATACAGTTAAAGAACAATAGACTAGGATCGTGGTATAGAACAGATAGATATAGCTGGTTTAGTATAGTTATGAAATTACTAAAGCTTTCTATGTTTATTCCTGAAGTTCCAAATAGGAGAATCTCAACTGCTTATTTACTTTTTTAGGTTTCAAATAAAAAAACCTTTAATGGTTTTAGTTGAACAAACCGATGTAGGCATATTTAGTCAATGCACTAAAAATTTTAAAGTTCCTTGCTTTATATGTTTCGCGTTAGGTTCAATGTTTTGGGTATAAATATAATTGACTTAAAAAATTTTTTAAAAGTTATTTTAAAATAAGTTTGAATTATAAAACGCCTTTTAAGTTATACAGGGTTACAAATCAAAAACTGAACAATATCTCTAAAAAAAAATAGGTATAAAATAAATAGTGTTTTGCCGGGTGGTGTAGAGTTCCTCCTCTTGGTGCCTGGCGGGCAACGTTAACACTAGCTTTTGTCATGAGATTTGTAAAATAAAGCGGTAACACGTTTTGCTCTATAAAACTCAGATGAAAACAATGTTAGCGGCAGAACGCTCCACAACGCCCAACACATGACACAGTTTACTGTGATCTGTCTTCCCTCTCTGTGTATCAGCATAGAAGATGTCGCAACCACAAATAATGCAGACATTGTTACATAACACCCACAAAATATTTATAATAATACTACATAGTAGCATGTAGCGTAAAAGGTTTGTTTTTTAATTTTTTAAAAAAGTTTATTTGGTGGGTAAGTTGTTGTGCTTATGTTTATTGGTTAACACCTTTATTTTTAGATATATATTTACACAAACATTACTATATATAAAGTGGTTGTCACCTTAGTGACTTGTTATAAATACTTAACAAAACTGAGGGGAATTGCCAAATACCAAAATAGTGTTTTACTATACTTAGAGCTTAAATTTTAATCCTTTTAGCCATTTTTATAGTAACATTGTTTGTTATAAGTTTTTTGTTGGATAATTACTGCGGTTTATGATATTTTCTTTTAATTGAATTTTTTTTAGGATTAATCCTATAATCTTAAAAATTAGCCAAATAAAACAAAAGACATAAATCACCATTCAAAAAACTTTTCATCAACTTTTTTGTGATTTTCATCATGTGATGTTCTTGCTGTTTAAAAATTATTGTGTTAACTTTTTTCAATATTGCGTGTTTATGCACTACCCCAAAAATTGGCAGTGATTTTTTTTTAATTTCAATTTTGCCATAATCAATTTCAGTTCAATTAAAATAGTTTTTTTGAAAACAAAATTAAAAAATTATATAATTAGGGAAGAGCGCGGAACGTTCTTTTCCTTATATTAAACTAGCCTTGAAAAATGCTCTAAGAATAGAGCATGAAAAAGGGGCGATTTTTCCCCAGGCGTATGTTTAGACAGAAAAGATGTGGACTAGTCTGAGATGGACATTATGTGGACTATAGAAAATTTGCATTTGGTTTGGGCAGCTGCTCACTAAATAAAAATTTCTACCACACGATAATGATTTGTTTATACATTGATCTAATCACACAGCACTGTTGCAATTTTTTAGTTTGATGAAATGTCAATTGAAAAAATTATACTCACAGCAATCTTTGACAAGCGCGAAATCGCCACTTTTTTAATTTGAAGGTTATATTTGTATGTGTAGGAAACAGCTATAAATTTGAAAAAGTGGCGATTTCGCGCTTGTCAAAGATTGATGTGAGTATAATTTTTTTCAATTGACATTTCATCAAACTAAAAAAATGCAACAGTGCTGTGTGATTAGATCAATGTATAAACAAATCATTATCGTGTGGTAGAAATTTTTATTTAGTGAGCAGCTGCCCAAACCAAACGCAAATTTTGTATAGTCCACATAATGTCCATCTCAGACTAGTCCACATCTTTTCTGTCTAAACATACGCCCGGGGAAAAATCGCCCCTTTTTCCTGCTCTATTCTTAGAGCATTTTTCAAGGCTAGTCCACCACTTTTTTTGAATTAAATTAAAAAAATAGCCTAATAAACTATAGTTTTAGCTGCTCAATGACATATGTTTATAATCATTCCGTTGCCGAGATATACTTTTTTAAATAAAAAATAATAATAAGAAGATGATGAATTTAAATTACAAAATTTACCCACGTTGTTTAATTATAGTTAGTGCGGTGCAGTGGCGCTCCAGACAAAGTTTACCTACGTTCTCTAAATATAGTTGGCGCGATGCCGTGCGCCAATGATTGCAATTATAATTCTACAGTAAAAATAATAATAATAAGAAGATGATGAAATGAATAACAAAATTTACTCACGTTCTCTAAGTATAGTTGGTGCGGTGGGTTATATTGCAGTGTGGCACCCCCGCACCACCGATGATTACCTATCGGCGCGTGGCGCTCCCGCGCCACCGACGCTTATTATTATTTTTTAATAAATAAATCTTTGAATTAATTTAGTCATCAGTAATGCAAGAATTAAAAAAAGTACTTTGTTGTTTTCCCAGATTTCCGAGCGGTTGAAGCAGATGGCGCTGGGATTTGGTTCCGTTTCTGCCACCAATTAAAACCCGTCTGCTTTTTTTGTGCGGTTTCTATGAGGGAATGTTGGTTGTCTGCTCTGTACAATCCTTATTGTTGTCAAAAGGCTGTTATTGTGCGGTTGGGAGTTTTTATTTGTCTATTTTTCAATTTTTTTTATTTTGATTAATAAATCGATAACAAGAACCTAAATCAAAAAAGTGCTTCCTAAGAAAGTTGCGTAATTCCTTCTTCTTTCTTATGAGCCCATGTTTATTTTTGATCAACCAATAACGAATGAGGAATATCGATTTTAAGGATAGAGCGTTGGAATAATAATAATAATAATAATAATAAGAAGAAGAAGAAGAAGAAGAAGAAGAAGAAGAAGAAGAAAAAGAAGAAGAAGGTTCTGAATTTCAAAATTTACCCACGTTCTCTATATTTTTATCTTTGTAAAAGTTGTAAACTAGGCATGAAAAATGCTCTAAGAATAGAGTAGGAAAAAGGGGCGATTTCCCCCCGGGCCTATGTTTAGACAGAAAAGATGTAGACTAAAGCTGAAGTCTTCCAGGCTGAAATTAAGGGCGTAACCGCTCTCCGCCAGGAAGAAATAAACAATAAACCCGTGAGTAAGAAAAATTAAAAAAAAAGGTTTCAGCGGTTATGTAACCAATTATTATTTGGTTGCGTCATGTGTTTCTCTACACATGATATTTTCTCAAAAAACAAGTGGTTACTTTACCACTCATCTATTTTCATCCTGATAGAATTTATCTTTAGTCTGAGCTCCACAGATTTGCTTAAAAAATTAGCATCTTCTTTCTGGACTTTTTTACTGAACTAAAAAATTAAATCTGTGGAACTCAGACTAAAGATAAATTCTATCAGGGTGAAAATAGATGAGTGGTAAAGTAACCACTCGTTTATCGATAAAATATCACGTGCAGAGAAACACATGACGCAACTAAATAATAATTGGTTACATAACTGCTAAAAACTTTTTTAAATTTTTCTCGCTATTGTTTATTTCGTCCTGGCGGAGAACGGTTACGCCCTTAATTTCAGCCTGGAAGACTTTAGCTTTAGTCTACATCTTTTCTGTCTAAACATACGCCCGGGGGGAAATCGCCCCTTTTTCCTGCTCTATTCTTAGAGCATTTTTCATGCCTAGTCTGTTATTAATTTACAGGTTTTAAAGAGACTTGTTTCAGTCTTTTCTGGCACTCAGTTTTTAGACTTATGTAGCTTTATACTGTTCCATTTAATATAAGGCTTTTTTTGAAACTTTGTTTTGTCTTTTGCTAGAATATTATTAAAATTTAACGTTTATGCTGTTCTTAAGATATCTGACTGCATTAAAATTGCCATTATAATAGGTAAACGATATTTATTCTATTACCATTATTTTTTAAGGTTTTGTTTAGTGTTTTAATTTAATTTTTTAATGAAAACAAACAGTATTTTTATTACAATGTAGAATTTGTAGCGCAAACTACAAACTTTATCTACAAACTTTGATTCCAGTATAAAAGATTTTTTTACTTTTCTAATTTCACACGAGTTACAACAACTTAAACCTATATTTTTTATTCAAAATAAATCTTTATATATCTTAATAAAATTAAGTTTTTATCGCTCCTGAGTTTGTGTTAGGCATTAAATTGACAAGTATGTACAAATTTTACTAGTAAAAGTTTTACTTTAATCATTCTTAATTTTAATTTTTTAATCATTTTTATTTTTTGTCTGTGTTTACCTGATTGAAAAAGGTTAATGAAAAAATACTGTAATTATGGTATTAGATTTTTCATATTATTTTTGTCGCCCCTGTTGAAAATCCTTTACGCTATCGCAAGGTTTCACAAAAATCATTCCATGTTTTTATCGCACTATAGCTTTTTCCAAGGAATATTGTTCTCTAAATGGGATACTTTTATTATTTTTTTTTAAATAATGCACGACTGATTTTCAAGATGCTGCGCATTTTAAATATAAATCAACGCGTTCTGCGCTCCGAGAACGCTTCAGAGAACGCGCGTCCCAGTATTTGCGATATGCTGGAATGCGTTCTGGCTTTCTCTCAAATCCCTGGAACGCACCCGGATACAGGTGGGCGATAGTCGGAACATCAAAGCTAGAAATTGATGTCATAGCCAATCACAAGCTGAGATTTACACCCTTCCCAGGTGCGTTCCAGAAACAATGCAGGTGGGAAAATTCGGAACATCAAAGCTGGAAAATTTGGATTGAAATATAATTATTTGTAGATGATCAGCAACATTTCATCACAATGTATTAATTATTAGCTTAAAATGATTTTTTAGAATAAATAAATTACAGAAATATCCATAATATAGAAATAAAAACAGTTTACTGCATTTAAACATAGAAAATTTCACATTTTTTTAGTCAAAATTTCTTCAAAATCAAGAATACAATTTTTTAATGAGACATGAATGTAAAACATGCAAAATGGTGTCAAAAAAAACCAGTTAACTAAATGCATGTAGTTTTTTAATTTATTCGCTAATTTCATTGTTATTTTTGAACGGCCAAATATAATTAAATTTAAGCGCAAACAAATGAAACTCAGATAAACTCAAATAAACCTATTTCCGATTATATATATTGTAGGTATTTCTGAAACTATTTTTTTTTACACGTCAATAAATATTAAAAAGCAAACTCTATTTAAATAAGCTTGTTATAACTTAATTTCAGCTTAATTAATTGTAATAAATAACATTTATCATAAATAAACAATTATAAATTTTAAGTTTAAGCTATTTATACCGTTTAAGCAATTATTTATCAAAATTATTCAATTTGAAACTTAAATAAGAAAAAAAATAAATAATGAAAAACCAGAATAAAAAATCTTTGTGATTTGTATAATTTTATATTTAAATAGGTTTTTGTTCTTAATTTTGATTTCATTGTTGTTGGATATTTGATTCTATATTGCAATTTATCAACCTCGGTCAGGTGTAATTTGCCTATATTCAACTAAAAATTTATGTTTTAGATTTCAGTGTGAGTTCCAAATCTTTCTCATTATAATAATACTCTCGATTTTTGTTTAGGGTATCTGACTTAATTTCGGCCAGGCCTTAATTTTGGCCACTAATTTAGGGTGTTAGAAAATTGGATTATTTTTAAAGCACAAAAGAACTAGCACAAAAGTAACTGGATGAATGTTGAATAAAGTATTTTTGCAAGAGTTTTATATTTGTGTTATCAACAATTTCATACACAAAGTGAATTTTTGTGATTTTCTTAATTTTTGCTTTGTGTTTAAACTGCATCAAATTTAGAACGAAGCACTATATAACCTTAAAATAACTTTTATTTAAGGCTCAAAATTGTTAATTTTCATGTTTTCATATTTTCTTCAAAATCACTTTACAATGCGTTAAAATCTCAACTGACTTTTATGGTCCTAAGGTGTAAAACATAAAAGGTGTTTTGGCATCTTTTCATGATTTAATTACTATCCTATTACACCTGCATCGTTCCTGGAACGCGTTCCAGGAACGCGCCTGGGAAGGGTGTAAATCTCAGCCTGTGATTTATGAAATCAATTCCCATCCTTTGATGTTCCGACTTTTGCCCACCTGCATTGTTCCTGGAACGCGTTCTAGGAACGCGCCTGGGAAGGGTGTAAATCTCAGCCTGTGATTGGCTATGACATCAATTCCCAGCTTTGATGTTCTGACTATCGCCCACCTGCATTGTTTCAGGAACGCGTTCCGAGCGCGTTCTGGGTGCGTTCCAGGGATCCAAGAGAAAGCCAGAACGCGTTCCAGGATGTCAAAAATCCTGGAAAGCGTTCCCAGAACGCGCGTTCTCTAAAGCATTCCCGAAGCGCGGAACGCGTTCCAATCCTAGGCTATTTTTGGCCGGCACTGTAGAGTTTTTCATGTTGATTTAAAAGAGGTTCGTCATTTTTTAAACAATAAAGCAACTTCCAGAGTACAGCTTTTGGCATTCTTCAAGTATAACCCATTTAATTACATGGACTACTTTAAGTATAGACGAACTAACAGTTAAATCCCTTATTTTTCAAGTACAATTAATTAAAATAAATAGTTTTTTTGATAAATCTTAAGAAAAACACGTAAACTTAAAAATTTTGTCAAGATAAAACTAATGAGCAACCTGAATCGTGGAGTGTAGACCTTAGTTTCCCTAAGCAGCCTAAGCAGAACCTTAAATTCAAACTAAAGTTTAAATTTGGCTTGATTTTTAGGTTTTGCTTAGTGAAACTAGGGTCTACAATTCACGATCAGGTCATTTATAAGTATTTTTACGATAATTTTCATGAAAAATAAGGGATTTAAACTGTTTGTTTGTCTATACCTAAAGTAGTCCATGTAATTAAATGGGTTATACTTGAAGAATGCCCAGCTTTTTATAATCACGTCTCTTAGTAGTTTAATTTTTTTAAAAATATTTAGTGTAACATTTAGTACGAGTTTTGTACTAAAGACGAATTCTATCAGGGTGAAAACAGCCGGGTGGTAAAGTAACCACTCGTTCTTCGAGAAAATATCACGTGTAGAGAAACACCTGACGCAAGTTAATAATAATTGGTTACATCATCTCTGCCAACTTTTTTTATTATATTTTTTTTCGCGCGTTTATTGTTCTTTTCTTTCTGACGGCGAGCGGTTACGCCCTTAATTTCAGCCTGAAGGTTTTTAACTTTAGTGCCGTTAATTTTGTAAATTAAGTAAAATCTTTTAACTTAAAATTAAATTGCATTTTTTTTATTTTTTGTAGGTCAATTTAAATAAGAAATAAAAACGAAAAAGTCTTTTAAGATGCAATGGCATTTTAAATTAAAATTCAGAATATATTGTCAATTTCAAAGAAGCACATTTAACTTTTTGGATCACTTTAAAAACCTATTTCACACAAAATGAATACCAGTTCAACCTCTGCAAACGGAACTTTGTGTTTGGGAATGTGCAAAATATTAAACCAAACAGATATTTCTGCGTTTGATACCTGGAACACATTTGTTCCTTTTTACATAATTTTACCTATACTACTAATCATTGGTTTTCTGACAAACGTATTCACCATATACATTCTTTGTTTACTGGCTAACAAAGAAAAAGACAACAAACCGGCATACTATTTGAACATTTCCATAATATTCAATGACTTGCTCGATCTGCTTCACTTAATATTGTATGCAATTTTGGAGTTCCATTTTCAAATTTTGAATGGAATCGGTCCTGTCTGGTTTTACAAAAATAAAGTACTAGTCACTTATTGCGCCAAGTTTTTGTATGCTGTCTATGATGGCATGCAACTAAGCACTTTGTGTCTTGTGTTTTTGGCGGTCTGCGATAGAATTTATGGCCTAAAAAGACCTTTTAAATACAAATGCATGAACCATAAAAGAAATACCTGTTTTGTGATTTTAGTAAGCTACCTGTTAGGTTTTAGTCCAGCATTTATATACAATGATGCATATTTTGTGAGCCACAATCGCATCACCTTCACATATGAAATAAAATTTAATGTTAATTTTTTTGAAAGCAATTTTTTTAAGTACGGTTTAGTCTATAAGTTAGGAATAAACGCGTTATTTTTGGTAGCTACTTTTATTGCGACAGTTTTTCTTTTAGTCTTGTTTAAAAATGTTAGGGCCAGCTTGAAATTCAATAAAAATTTATCATCCACCGCTGTCATTGAACCAAAAACATTAACAGTACTTTTGTTGGTTCAGTGCTCGCTTGTTTTTGTGGCATTTGTATTGCCCATGTTGGACTTTCTTTTTATAGCTTTTTCACCTGATCTATTAGGTGATAGTGAGATTTTAGATTATTTGGGATACTTTGGTAATGTCATTCAAAGCTCTTTTAACTTTATATTTTATATGATTTCTAGCAAACGATTTCGTCAGACGGTCATAAAACTCATTAAACCTAAGGGAATTTCCGCAAAACAAGTAATTAAAAAATCAGAAAACGAACTACAAATCTTTTCAACGCCGGATCATATTTCATAAATGAAGCAAAAACAAGAATTTTTTCATAAATATATTTTTTCCATTTTTGTAAATTGCTATTTTTTGTAATTTGAAAGTCTTTATTTGATTTTAGCTAGTGCTGCTTACAAACAATGCTTTGTTTTTTTGCCAGCAAAAAATGGGGGGGGTATTTTAAAAAATTTTTGGAATTAAAAATGTTTCATAATGTAAATCGTTCTTAGGAACGCTCCACTTTATCATTTTGACTATATTAAATTATCTGTATTGGACTTTCTGGATGATTTTGGTACAATTAAAAAATTAAGAACACGTTTATATCATTTAATCAATAACTGTCGTTTTGTTTTGATATTTAAGGATATTTGTTGTTAAAATATTTAAAAAAAAATTTTTTTGCAATTAAATTTAAAACACTCACAATAAAAAAATCACTTATTATACTGAATCAAGATAGACTTTATACTGAGTCGTAAACTTTTTAATATAAAAATTACAAATAACTATTGACGAGTTTTTTGATAGGCAAAAAAATAATGTAATAAAAATAATAAACGGAATTAAAAATGTTTCATAATATAAATTGTTCTTAGGAACGCCCCACTTTATAACTTTGACTATATTAAATTACCTGTATTGGATTTTCTGGATGATTTTGGTATAATCATTATTATCCAACCTTAAATATTCGCATTGCAAAAAATTATCAAAAATGACTTTATGATGCATATTTTTAATATGTACAACTTTTTTAATCTAAAAAGTTTTATATTCTGCTCAGTGTTTTATGACCTTTGTGCGGCCTTTACTGTAATAGAAAACCCCAGTTTCGTCAAGACATAAACTGCATTTAACAAGTTCAGAAATATTTACAAAACTACTTTAAGAACACGTTTATATTATTTGATCAATACCTGTCGTTTTGTTTTGATATTTAAAGATATTTGTTGTTAAAAAATTTAAAAAAATTTTTTTTTTGCAATTAAATTTAAAACACTCACAATAAAAAAACCACTTATTATACTAAATCAAGACAGACTTTATACTGAGTCGTGAACTTCTTAATATAAAAATTACAAATAACTATTGACAAGTTTTTTGATAGGCAATAAAAATAAAAAAATCATTAAATAAAACAACTATAATATACAAAAATGATTACATAGAATGAAATTAAAGCATATAAATAATATTACGGTGTTCAAAAATTCGGCTCATTATCACTGAAGCTGAAATGTTTAAAATAATTGCAAAAATACGGCTCAACCGAGATTTAATGATAAATAATAATTACTGTATAACAATTTATGACAAAACGTCCTTTGGACAAAGTCCATAAGACAATTTTGGAAAAGCCAAAACGTCCTTTGGACTTTTCCTTTGGACAAAGTCCAAAGGGCAAAATCCGTCCAAAGGACAAAAAGTATGAACACGTTGTCTTTTGGACTTTGTCTTTTGGACAAAATCCAAAGGACAAAGTCCAAAGGACGATTTGACGCTGTGTTTGTTTTTTGGACAAAGTCCTTTCCAAAAGACGTTTTGTCATAAGTATGACCCAGCCTTTAAGGGGCGGAGCTTAAAAGGTCTGGATATTTCTTTACTTCAAATGGCCAAAGCTTCAAAAATTATTTTTGGGGTTCAAGAAAATTGTTAGCTCTGCCTGATTAGTACCAAGTCGTTTCCGGTTTCATCACTGATTCTTGCCATTTTGAAAAAAGTAATTTTCATGTGTTTTCGTGTCCATTTTGAAGCAGTTTATTGTTTTGTAGTTATGCTTTACAGTCACAGTAAATTTTTTTGTTAAGCGCAATAAAAAACAACTGACTGTCCACTTTTTTATACAGCATTCTTTTTTTTTGTTTTTTTAAAAATAACTTTATTTTAAATGGTTTCAATAACCTCCAGTTTTTACATAAAACTGCAATTGCGATTGTCTTCATTCATTTTATTTTTAGATGCATAAAGTCTACATGTTTTTAGAACTTTAAAGTTATTCCTTTTTAGAATTAAAATTTTTCATTTTAATAAGCAAAATTTAACCGAGCAGTTTCCTTTTGAACCCAGGAAAATATCGTTTTGATAATTTAGCTCTGGCGTGAATGATTCTCGTCAGAAGTTGCGTAATTTCCCGTTTGATATCGCCGGGACTAACATTTGACCCACGATTTTTTAACCATTTTTTCATCTAAAAAGATTTTACAATTTTTATATATTTTAAATCGAATAAACTATTATCGGCAAGACTCTAACTGATCAGTAAAGTCGTTACAAAAAATTTCTTTTTTTACTTTACTATTCATATTTTTTCGTCTTAATTTATTTTTTTCCTAATTTTTTAAAATGTAATTTTTAATGTATTAGGGATTTAGTTATTTATGAGTCCTTATGCTATAAAATATGTATTAGTACAATAAAATATATTAAATTCAATTCAATAATAGAAACACAATATAGTGAATACACGATTGACAGCATCTTTTTTTCCTAAGAAAAAACTTCCGTTAGACAACTATTTTCGAAAATAGATTATCAGAAACTAATTTAGGACCTCAGCCTATCAGTCGATAATAACTACTGTTTAAAGAAATAATTAGGGTGAGGAATCGTCTCTGACGATCTATATCTAGCCATACGCAGTTCATACATGGCAGTGCTATATATATACTGAGTTTGGCTATATATATATATATATATATATATATATATATATATATATATATATATATATATAGGTATTGTGTGTGTGTGTGTGTGTGTGTGTGTGTGTGTGTGTGTGTGTGTGAGAGAGAGAGAGAGAGAGAGAGAGAGAGAGAGAGAGAGAGAGAGAGAGAGAGAGAGAGAGAGAGAGAAAGAGAGAGAGAGAGAGAGAGAGAGAGAGAGAGAGAGAGAGAGAGAGAGAGAGAGAGAGAGAGAGAGAGAGAGAGAGAGAGAGAGAGAGAGAGAGAGAGAGAGAGAGAGAGAGAGAGAGAGAGAGAGAGAGAGAGAGAGAGAGAGAGAGAGAGAGAGAGAGAGAGAGAGAGAGAGAGAGAGAGAGAGAGAGAGAGAGAGAGACAGAGAGAGAGAGAGAGAGAGAGAGAGAGAGAGAGAGAGAGAGAGAGAGAGAGAGAGAGGTCGGACCCCCTATCCGAATTCCTGGCTAAGCCTATGTATATATATAATATATAATATATATACATATACATACCTACATATATATAAATATATATAATTATAATTATAAATTAAAAGCATAGGTGGGCAGGAGGGGGGGTTGGGGGGGTTATACCCCCCAAATTTCGGATATTGCTGACACCCCCCCCCCCCTAAATTTGGGGTACCTGGGGACACCCCCCCCCCCCAATTCGCCTCCCGGAGAAAAATTTTTAAATGTTATAAAACGACTAAAAAAAATTTTCCGCGCTTCGCGTGGAGAGTTAATTGTTAATTGACAATTTATCTTAGTTTTTCGATTACAAATTGATTATCCCGTTCAGTAGTTAAGCTATACAGTTTAATAAAACTACTATAAACACTATTATCCTTTAATTAACGTTTTAAACACATGTTTGAAATGTGTAGGTATAAGAAACCTATAGGAAATTTTGTAATAAGTATCATCTGGAATTAAAATTTTAAGTGTATTTTAGCGCCTTAAATTAAAAATTTTCTCCCCCGGAGGGCATTCTGCTCCCCGGACCCCCCTGACCCTCCGCCCCTTGACCCCGCTGGGAGGCTCTCGCCCCCCAGACCCCCCCATACCCCCAAATTTATAAGCTTGTTTTACGTTTTTTTACGCGTTTTAAGCCCATTTTAAGGCAGCGCGGAAATATTGGGTACACCCCCCCTCAAAATTTGGGTCTTGCCGGACACCCCCCCAAAATCCGAGAGGCTGCCCAACTATGATTACAAGGATGGTTTATTATTGATAATTGCTGAAACTATGCATACATGGACTTGGACACATAAAAAATAAACACATATGTGTTTGTAAAAAAGGCTTAGAATACATATCTACATACTAAACCGTGCTTCCAATAATTATGGTAAATATAATGCTAAAATATGTGTAAATATGTGTACAGCATGTACATACTAAAAGCCCGTTCACACCTGTTCTACTTTCTAAATTCCAGTTCTCTCTCTACCCCTGAAACAGAAAAAACAAGTGTTCACACATATTTGCCAGATTTCAGTTTTCAGTTCCAAAGCGACTATTGTACGACTTGGAGAATGTCTTGGAACTGAGGTTTAACTTTTGGGGGAACTTAGGGAAGAACGGGCTTAAAGACAATATATCACATGCGCTAAATGCATACATACACACTTTTTGACGTAATAATGCTGGTAAATATGTTAATTAGGAACAAACGCCACCTGCACGATATTAATTTTTAAACTAGAATTGATTTTTTGTTGTTTTTTTTTGATTATTCAATTTAATACATTAAAAATTTATTTAAAAAATTTCTATTTGTGTATTAAACGATTATTTTGAGTTGTGTCTGTGTATGCAATTTTGCGCGTTATTTGAGCAAAACAACTTTTGTGCACGTGGATTTTATCCCAATATACAGTAAGGTGCGAACGGATTGTTTCTGGGATTTGAACTCTGGGATTTTAGAACTGGGAAGTGGAAACTGGAATCAGGAGTGAATTCACACTTATATCATGAGTGGTTTTTCTATATACGATGCATTGAAATTAAGAAATTTATGCTAATGACATTTTTTTAAAAAATTTACAGTGGAAGGCGAACACATAAATTACAGATCTATTCGGCATTATGAGTATAAATTTGAAAATAACCAAACCACAATAGATTAAAAAAAAACCTTAGTGTTAATTAGTAGTTTATTTATTAAAAATAAACCTTAGTGTTGTATTATACAAAAAATTTGTTATTTATTGAGTTTTTATTTCTTTTATGAATTAGTGTTTAACGTTTTAGTTGTTTATGAATTTACTTTTATGAATTAGTGTTTAATAAACTACTACACACTAAATAATAACCTTCACAAATAAAATTCCATTATTGCTAAGAGCAAAATATTCCTTTAACAATTTGGGATTTTCATGTTCAAAAATCGCTGAAAATTCGCAGAAGGAATTTATTGTCAGTGCTGCTCAGTGTTAAAGTCAGCGTCCGCGTCGTAATCGACGAGAAGGAGTTTAACACTGAGCAGTGGTGGCGTGGAATCCTTTCTGCGGATTTGCGGCGGAAAAAATCCCAAAAGTTTAATATTGTGCCGACTGCCGACCAAGCTAAAACTTAAAAAAGTTGTAATTTTAATGACAAGAAACCCATTATTAAACTTAACAAAGATACTTTTGGTAAAAAAAAACAGTCTGTTTTGGACAAAATAATATTTTTATATAAATTTTCATCATAAGTGAGTTTGAATATTTAAGTGGATTATTTAATTAATATAAATTGAAACTCGACTTTTCAACATTAAAAGTATTAACGTATAAGGTGTTTTCATAACAGCTTTTCGTTTAAACTTATAATTTAGAGTTTTCTCTTTCAGTCAGTTGCATTGGAACATTTAAAAAAAGCATTAAAAAAAGTATGTCACATACTACATGTTTATAAGCTGGACTATACTTCATACTCGACTTATTTTGTAAGTATTTTTTGGTGTGGGACTTGTACCTTATATCATTATTAATGGTACGCAAAAAACGGATCAAAATTTTTTATTGAATAGAAATTGGCTCTCTTGTCAACGAATTAACATATAAACACTGATAAACACACACACACACACACACACACACACACACACACACACACACACACACACACACACACACACACACACACACACACACACACACACACACACGCACACGCACACGCACACGCACACGCACACGCACACGCACACGCACACACGCACACACGCACACACGCACACACTCACACGCACACGCACACACACACACACACACACACACACACACACACACACACACACACACACACACACACACACACACACACACACACACACACACACACGCGCACACACACATTTTTTTTGGTTTACCATACAGTTGCCAAATTTAAATATTTTTTTGTTTCAATTTTGTTCCATTATAACTTTTCACATTTTTTTCAAATTTTTTAGCTATATTTTTTGATAAAACTTTTAAAAAATAAGTCTGAAATCTCAATCCTTAATATTTTTAATGCGTTGTTTGTTTTTGTCACAGGCTTAGGGACTACTAGCACAGAATATTTACATTTAAAAAAGTTTTATTTACAAACTGTCTGAACTTCTATGGTGAGAAGTAAAATTTCGGTAAAATGTTTATTATCATTTTTAAACTGTAGTTTGAAATCACAGAAGGATAAATTGTAAACTCTTGAGTAAACAAATACAACAAGCATTAATTTTCAATTTTACATGTATTTGGAATATAGAAAAGGAAACATTTTAAAATCAATATGCACAAAAATAAAGACTACCTCTAAACTTATATATTTATAAAGCAATGCACGGATAGGAACAAAATTTATGCTATAGTGATACATTCTTTGTTATGTATCCTTGCTATTACATACAACCTTCGTGATATGATATGTAAAATTTACCGTGGTAAAGTTTATATACCACAATGGTTAGATGAAAAACCACAACTGCGAAACAAATGTTTTATCTTGGTAGTGCAAAGATTTCACCGCGGTGGTACAAAGGTTTTACTGTCGTAACCGGAAAAAAGCAATCAAGGAAATGGGTTAAGAAAAGTATGTAATCATACTTATTTTTAAATACCCTTTAGTAGTTTTCGTTTTTTATGCAGATTTTTATTTAAAAGATATAAAATTGCAATTTTATTAAATTTCATTCAAAAATTGCTTGTTTTGACAGATTTTTAAAACAAAACAGACGACAAAAAGTTTTTTTTACAAAATACCTATGTTTTCCGATGGATGTTTCGCTTTTTTCGTTTCAGTTGCTTGCCATTTTTTACAAAAAAAATGAAGTTAAAATCGCAGTTTTTTTCATTAGAATGCTAATATTTCAATATTAATATTACGTTTAACATGTCAAAATTAAAATAAAAGCTAGCTGTATGTTTTCTCAAAAAATGTTCGTAGTGAACAAAACATTGTTTAAAGGTGCGGTACCGTGTCAAATTTTTTGTCTTCGATTTTAATGATTTTTTGTAAAAACCCCTGCTTTAGAATAGCCTACAAAATTTTTCATTAAAATATCTTTGGTGTTTCAAAAGATATGAACTCCAAGAAATTTCGTTTTTTTTGAAATTCTGTACTTGAAAGATTGCTTAGTTGGCATTTTCTAAAAGAAAGCGACTATTTTTTACTTTAATTTGATACCTTGATTGTTAAGATTGGAGCAATATTTTTCGAGATATTGCATTTTCCGTACAAAAAAACCGCGATTTTTTCGCTAAAAATACGAAGTGTAGACAAAAATGTTAGGCGAATTTAATCAAATCACTGCCGTCGTTTGGTGTTTTTAACGGAAAATCGAGGGTTTTTTGTACGGGAAACCGAATATTTTGACAAATACTGCACCAATTTTACAATCTAACTTTAATTTTTATGCTTATTGAGAAATATTTCAAGTACATAATTTTGAAAAAATTACGGGTGGTCATATTTTCTAAACCATAAAGATATTGTAGCGAAAAAATTTTTCTGGCTTATTGGGGGCAGGGCCCTAAAAGTAAAAAGCCCAAATCATTTGAGCTGTGAAAGATATATATTAACAAAAACAAGTTTTAAGGTTTTGGGACACAGAGTAATAATTCAACATAACAATCATGAAAATTGAAGACAAAAAGCTTAATTCTCCATTAGTGTTGTAAAAAGTAATAATTTTCGATTATTTTCAGTAAAAGTAATTTGAAAAATTTTAATTTAAGTAAAGTATGAGTGAAGGTAATTTGTGATTTTTTTATTTTAAGTAAAAGTAAAAGCAATAATCAAAATTTTATTTAAAGGTGCGGTGCGGAGTCAAACTTTTTATATTCGATTTTGATAATTTTTTGTGAAAACATTACCCCTTCCGCCAATAGCCCGCAAAAACTTTTTCATCAAAATATCTCCGGTGGTTCAGGAGTTATGATCCCACAAAATGGCGTTTTTCGACCATTTTGTACGTGACAGATTGCTCAATGGGTATAACGATTTACGTTACAAATTATGCACTCGAAGAGAGCGGCTACTTTCTACTTTAATTTGATATATTGATCGTTAACATTGGTGCAATATTTGTCGAAGTATTGCGTTTCCTGTACAAAACACCTGTAACTTTTTCGTTTAAAACACCAAATGACGGCAGTTATTTTGTGAAGTTTGCCCAACCTTTCTTTCCTTCACTTCGTGTTTTTAGCGAAAAAATCGAAGGTTTTTGTACAAAAAACGCAATATCTTGATAAATACTGCACCAATCTTAACAATCAAAGTATCAATTTAAATAAAAAGCAGTCGCTTTCTTTGAGTATATAATTTGTAACATAAACTATTATACCCATTGAGCAAATTTTCACGTACAAAATTGTCAAAAAACACCATTTTTGTGGGGTCATAACTCCTGAACCACTGGAGTTTTTTTGTTGAAAAAATTTTCGTGGGCTATTGAGGGCAAGGGTAAGGTTTTTTTCAAAAAAATATCAAAATCGAAGACAAAAAATTTGACTCCGCACCGCACCTTTTAGTAAAGTAAAAGTAAGACCTAGTTTTTTAAGTAAAATTAAGACTAAAAGTATAATAAAAATAATTTTGAAACGGAACAAAACACCGGTTTTTTGAACTCCAGAACTTCGTTCCAAAGTGTTTTACTAATTTATATTTTCATTTTAATAATTTTTTTGGTCTTAATAAAAGGTGATTAGCGTGTTAGCGGCTTAAAACACATTCTTCTGTGATTCATTTTACAACACGCCCATAGAAAATCAATTTGTTGAAATTATTTAAACTTTACTTGAAGTAATTTAGGCATTTGGAAAAAAAAATCTGATTAGAGTTAAAAGTAAAAGTAATTTAAAATTTCAGTCGCCGATAAGAGTAAAAATTAAAAGTAAGTGAAATTTAAAAATCAATAAAAGTAAAAGTAATTCAAAATCCGTTACTTTTATTAATTTAAGTAAAAGTAAAAGTAAGTTTTATGACACTACTTAGTACTACACTTTTAAAAAGACAGTCATTAAATTCACGTCAGAATATTAAGGACCCTAAAAATGTCATGTAGAATTTGTTATTGATGCCTATATGTTTGGCTTTCTGGGAATGGTAGTGAGAGGAGCAGCGGGGCTCAATGCCGTCAGGGGATTAAGTGTCTAAAAATCAGGGGGGAATTAAGTGTTTAAAAAAACTAGACTTCATAATGCAGATGCAAATATGGCTAAGCCAATGGGGCTCCTAGCGTGTTTTTTAAAAGACAAATGTGGGCGTCTTTTTTAAACAAATAGCTCAGCGGTCGCATTCTGACGCGCGGTTAAAAGTTACCCCGGGGTAACTTTTTTTACGTGCTCAAGGATGCGAGTGAAAAATCAATTTTACCTAGGTAAAATTCGGGTTAAATTTTTTCTATTGTTTTTTTAAGAATAAGAATTTATCCAACTCGATAGGTGATTAAATATTTTCTCCCGTAGGATTAATTTAATAAAAAATAAAATAAGCGCATTGACTTTTTTTTTTATTTTGCGCGAGGTGGTTTTGCGGCGCGAGAAAAAAATTAAAAAAAAATTCATTGCAATCATTACTGTCCCATATGCGGCAGGTTTATTTATTTACAATAAATATTTATTTTTTTATTTTCATTGGAATGGATTTATCGGGGTAAATATAAGAGTTTCTTCAGAATGCGACCCCAGGACCCAGGACCCAGGACGGCACATAAATGCACTATTTATACAACATCAGGCGAGTTATTTTGTTATAACAGAATTAGGGTAACTGACTTAATTTCGGCCACCTTTTTTATTTTTTGAATAAGTTTTTTTTTGGTTTTTTCAATCGACCCAAGATTTGGTTTAAAAAAACGAACGATAGCTATTTTTTTTTATTCTAGTGCAAATTTTAAAATTTCTGTTACACTTAAAGATCAGTGGAGGTTTAACGTCTTTTTTTATAGTGGCTGAAATTAAAGTGCGAGCCACTAACTTCAGCCACCTAGAAAAAACGTGCTATAACCTATTGCCAAAACGAACAATAAAAATTTTTAAAAGTTGCAAATTTATCCTTAGGTATTGTTCTTAGTACATATAACTCAATTGTTTCCCGTTTGCAAACTTTAATAGTTATTAGCAAGACCTTAAAAATTATGTCAAAACCTTAAAAAACAAGTTTTAATAACCTTTATTTTTTGTTAATTTTTTATTTTTGGCTTAAAAAACGCCAAAAAAAGTCAAACGAGCAAAACAAATTCTTTAAAAATACAGTAGTACGATGATATTTGAAAATGGCAAAAAACGGCAGGTTCTTTCACATAAATTTTAAAGTGGCCGAAATTAACGGAATCTTAAAATGCGCAGTTAGTTAAACGCATTGCAAAGTGATTTGGAAGAAAATACTAAAACATGAAAATTAACAATTTTGAGCCTTAAATAGAAGTTATTTTAAGGTTATATAGTGCTTCGTTCTAAATTTGGTGCAGTTTAAACACAAAGCAAAAATGAAGAAAATCACACAAAAAATTCACTTTTTGTATGAAAATGTTGATACGGCAGAATAACACAAATATTAAAACTTTTGCAAAAACACTTTATTCAACATTCATCCAGTTACTTTTGTGCTAGTTTTTTTTGTGTTTTAAAAATAAGTCAATTTTCTAACACCCTAAATTGGTGGCCAAACTTAAGCCAGATACCCTACTTCTATTGAGAACAATGGATCTTGACCAGCATGATTCCATAATAGTGGGTAAATGTTGATGAGGATGTTTGCCGAAAATAAGCTTATGTAGCCAAAATCTTTAAGGTTTAGTATTCGTTCAATTTCTAATGGTAATGTATAAAATATTACTAGACACTGGTTCTAGGGTTTATGTTTCGTATATTTAAATTCAACGATTATTTTTTAATTATAAACCCATATTTTGAAATTAAAAACAAAATAGATAAAATATTTCAATCCTTCTAAACTTACAAATGAGTTTTGAAACTTAAGGGGAACCATAAGGATTAATCAATTAAAAAAGACAGACCACATAACAATAGTTGTAGCTAATATTTTTTTTTTTTGAAAAAAATTATTCTCTTATTTTATTGATCAGAAACAAATCAGTTTAAAATTTGAGCTATGGGTAGGTTAGCTGATTTAATTTCGGCTACCTTTTTTATTTTTTTAACTAAGTCTTTTTTTGGCTCTTCCAATTGAATGAAGATTTGGTCAAAAATCAAATGACAGCTATTTTTGTTATTCCAGTGCAAAATTTAAAATTTCTGTTGCACTTAAAAATTAGTATAGGTTTAAACTTTGTTTTTATAGTGACCGAAATAAAGGCGCGTGCCATTAACTTCGGCCACCTAGAAAAAACTGGTGCTAAAACAAACAATAAAAATTTTTAAAGGTTGCTATTTTATCCTTAGGTATTGTTCTTGGTACATATAACTTAATATTTCCCTGTTTGCAAACTTTTAAGGACGGTTCACACATGAGTGGCAATAAATAGTGAACGCGCGCGTTTACATCATTACACCCCCTTGTTGTTGCAGTGTAAACTGTGCATATATACGTCACCTCTCGGCTCCCGCTCGGGTGTGAACTGGCCCTTATAGTTATTAGCAAAACTTTAAATAATTATGTCAAAATCTAAAAAAACACAGGTTTTATTAACACGTGTTTTTTGTTTTTTTTTTGGCATGAAAAAATATTTCAACATAGAATGGCTTTTGTTACAGTCAGCCAAGAACATAAACGAAAGCCTGGTAAAAATTTTATTCCACTCTAATGAGTTTTTTTATGTTTTTAACCTATAATTAATAAAAAAACAAAATCCGCCTTAATTTCGGCCACCTTTCATGTTTACAAAAATCAAAAACACAAAAACGATAACATAAAACCGAAATTATCAACTTTCAAGGATGAAGAAGACGTTACAGAATTTAAGGAGTGGTATATTTAAGGAATAACTGTCGATTCTTAACGGCTGGACAGATAATATAACATAGTTTAAATTCAAGAGGTTATCTACAAGAAAAAATAATTTAGTGTAAGTTAACATGCTTTGCTGACTGTATTTTGCAAACTTATTTTTAAAAGTTTTGTATTTTTTACCCACTTTTTTGTATAACAGTACTGATGGGTTAGAGTTCGCAAATATATCTTGAAAAACTTCAACGATTTTAATTAGGTTCATAAACTATAAAGCACTTTGTGTATAAAATCACTGTTGAGTGGCAAAATATCGATGTTTAATGAAGACTCGCAGTAGGTGCAAATTACTGTAGATTACTATACACGTTCTCACATTTTGTTTCAAACACCTGTGAGTTTTACCTAATATCGCCCCGCAGATATTGATTGTATAAAAACACTAAGTACTTGACTGCTTACTTCACTAACTTATTTTCTGCCTACTTTTCTAACTTATTTTTTGCCTACTTTTAACTACTGTGTTAACTACTTGTATTAACTACTTTATTTTTGAAAATAGGTACTTAAATAGGTAGTTAACTACTTTTTAAAAAAGAAAGTCAGTAGTTTAATATTTAGCGAAAATCATGGTAGTTAAGTAGTTAACTACTTAAAAGTAGTTATAACAACACTACGCAGAATCGATGTTCCTGATAAGAAAAAGAAAAAAATAGAAAAAGAGAAAAAAAAGAAAAGAAAAATGAAATGATGAAAACAGTAGAATTAAACTATGCATAGACTATGATTAGTATAATAATAATTCTGTTATCTAATCATTAATAATAATAATAATAACTCGACGCCATACCTTTATCTATTTTTAATATATCATATCCGACTGCATCCCTGCGCCAACAAAGTCCAACCGGACTTTTTTTACTCTATTTCAATAATATTTAAAAATTCCTATGCCGGTGTCGGTTAATATTTTCGCCCCCCATGATAAAATCGCCGGCCGGCGAATTCCTCATAGATGAGCACCATTCTGTTTTCGCCCCCCGGCGAATTCCTCATAGAAACTTGCCATAATATTTTCGCCCCATCATTATATTTTCGCCTCCTCCTCTAATATTAATAGGGGGCGATAGTTTCATGGCTGACGAGTATATAAAGGATTCGCCCCCATTTCCTATCAAATGCATTCAAAACTATAAAAATTTTTTTACATATTATACTTATAAAACAATTTGGTTTGACCACATTCGTTAATTATAGCTTGTATTCTGTTGCAGTGCGAATTCCTACAAAATATAAAAATATTAGTTGCTCTAAAACCAAAGCTTCAAAAAA
>JASAMX010017807.1:0-69504 GCA_030248175.1 Microlaimidae sp. YZB2_3 | reverse complement strand
TTTGCGGAATTTTTTACGAATTTAAACAAAATTTCACCGAAAAATGAAGTTTATTGACAGTTTTTTTACCAGTGCTTTGCGTTTTCTGCTTTATGCAAAATAAATAAAAAAGTATTAAAATATTACAAAAAATACGTAAATCGAATGCTCATAAAACAAGCTTTCAGAATTATATTTATTTTTAGCTAAAACGTAAATTATTCCTTGAAATATTCAAGTATCTAAAAATTATCGAAAAATGCAGGTTTTTTGACAGTTTTTGATTGAAATGCTTAAGTGAGCTAATTATTTATAGAACAAATTTAATTTACTGTGGATAAAAAATAAAATATAAAAACTATACAAAAAAAGGCATAAAAAGATGAAGATAGTACAAATATCATTTGCAATAATGATAGGATATCTTTCACGCAAACACGATAAAAAAATTTCTATAAAACATTAGGATAAAACCAACATAAAATTCTAAAGCTAAAAATAAAAAAACGAGCATTCGATTAATCTATTTTACCACTTTTTAAGTAAAATTCAGTTTTAAGTAAAAGGGTGGGGTTTCTATATTTATAAAAATATAAGTTTTCGATTTAGTGGGAAAAAAATTTCCTCGCCTTTTCAAATGATTTTGTACTGTCACTCTTAAATATTGGCAAAATTTATCTTACGAGTTTGTAATGTTTTCATAATGTTTTTAATTGAATTTATTTATTTTATATAAAAACAAATTCCTTTAAAAACATTTTCAACGTTTTTTCGCGAATTTTTTAAGTTAAAAATTAGCTGCGATCACCAAATAGTCCTGAAACGCAGCCAAACTTTAACTTCCTACTTTCCAAAAGCTTGTTAAAAGTTTGAAAAATGTGATTTTTTGGAAGAATTAGATATCAAAAGACGGCCCATAATGTGTATGGTTGAATTATATCTGGCTGACCTCGTATATTTGTTTGACGACATAAGAGGACCAATTAAAATTGTGGGTTTTTTAGCAAGAACTGTTTTTTTTGCAATTATGGGATTACCCCTAAAATATAAGATTACTAGGGCAGCTTTAAAAAATTACTAAAAAAAAACGAAACAATTGACTTGCAAACAAATTTTGTCTTAAAATCACAAAAAGCGTAGGCATATTCAACCGTTATTGAAAAAAATTCAGCATTCCTATAAGCCTATAATTTTACACAAAACTGGAATTTTTTTTTATTTCTCACTAATAAAAAAGTTTTATTTTTAGGACCGCTTTTTTTGCTGTATCCACCGTAATAATGAATTTATAAATAAAAAATTGTTTTTTGTTCATTACAAACGGAAGGTCAAAAGCTTTGGATATTCGAAAATATATGCCCCGTATAATTTCTTTTTTCAGTAATAGGTTATACCAGGATAATTTTTGAACTTTGTCACCAGGGAGCTGTATTTTCGTACACACTCTTAAAACTTCAGTGTTATGATCAACGGCACGTGGGATATGAGAAACATTTTTTTACTTGCCAATTTATTAGCTGTTTTTTGTAACACCCGTACATTTTAGGGTTAGAAGGACCACTAAGCAAACGTTGGAAAAAGGATCTAATGTCATCGAATAGAAAAATGAAGCCAAATTTTTTGCGGTTTAGACGACCAATGAAACCTAACTTTATAAGATTTTAGTTAAAACTTATAAATTTCAATGTTTTCACTTTTTAACTGCATTTGCAATTTCCACAATTTAAAATTTAAATATAAATATTTCATCAAAAAGTAATTATTGCATCGATTTTTAAACATTACAATACAACTCAAGCTGTTATTCTTTATTTTTAATTTTTATGATTATATATGCTGGGCTTATTTCATAAAAATTGCTTGTAATTAATTTACAGCTGTAAATTAATAAACGCATATTTTTCTTTTGTATTTTTAATTAAAAAGTATATTAATGAAATTGCGTTCAGAATTTAAAAAATTACATGTCTGTAAATTCCATAAATTCGACAGTTACGTACGTATTTTTTAATTAATAAAATAAGAAGAAATTAAATGCGTTTATTAATTTAAAATTACAGAAATCTTTATGAAATAGGCCCCTGAACATAGATGTATAAATGGTTTGTTTGTTCAAAGAATTTAAATAGGGACATGCAGTAAGTAAGTAATTAAATAAATGCAATTCAGAATGAATTATATGAACCAAGTAGCCATTTATATGAACGAATCAGAAATTAACCTCTAACTTTAAAATTTGAGTTGGTTTATGCGAGTAACGTTAAATTTCTATGATTTGATTGATTAAATGATACGTATTGTATTGTAATTATTTTTCGTCTTCGACTGGGACATACAAAGCAATCGAAACATTGCACTGATTTAGTATGCACCAAGAAATAAAAGGTTAGCAATAAGACAAATAAAATATATTAAGCCAAAAAGTCAGCCCACCAACCACTTCTGTCCCATTAGGATTCGGCGATTGACACTCTAAAACAAAATTGACTGAAGTGTTTCAAAATTTTCAAAAAAATAATTACATATAAACATAGCATTTAAATAAAATTATATAAGAGAGAAAAAAATTAAATCACATTATAAAAAGAAATATTTTCGAAAAGATTATGTAAACAGTTATAATCACGCATACGACAATAAAATAGTTTTTTGTTAAGTTCACAGAAATCTGTATTCCAACTGTTCCAAAGTCTAATACATTGGTTTAATGCAGATGAATTTCAACGATTGAGAGTTTTAGTGGGAAGTTCGTATTCAAAACGGTTAGTTTGCAGACGTTGTGACCTTCTTAAAATTATGATTTGAAACCTTCTCAAGATTATTTCTCTTGGACCTTCTGTCAAAGAGAAATAGTCTTGAGGCGGAATTCAAAACTCATGGTGATAGGAATAAATTAGCCTTGATACGTTATTTTTATTTTATGAACAACGAAACCAGCCATATTTGGTTTGTTCTAAAGCCGTTTTTTTAAATACTTCACTAATCTCGACTCTATATAAGTACATATTTGTTTCATAAAATACTTTTATCGAAAATTTTTGGTTTATTTTTATGATGTAAATTTTCCCTGCGTCTAAAATTAAATACACCTGAAAAAAACCTGTTCTAATCAAAATAGTTGATTGTTGTTAAAAGTATTAATTGATATTAAATAGTATGTTATGCTACTTTTTAGTGGACAAAAAATTGTAATGGTATTTATTTGATCTGTCAATAAATTATGTTTTAATGTCTTGTTAAACAGTTTTAAAGATAGCACACTTAAAATTTTGATACCAAAAGTAAAAATTTTACTTATTGTTTAAAAAATTTACTGCTAGAAAATCAAAAAATATAAGGCTTACAGGAGCATTGTCACAAATCTAATTTCTATATCGTCCAGTTCATACTACTATATTAATACTGAACTAATTGAGCTGAAATTTCTGAAATGTTGTAGATTTTGTCTAAAGAAGACACAATATAAAATTTTAAGTAAATAAATTTCGGATTATATGTAGAATTATTCCGTTTAGGGCGACATAAAAATTCAAGTTGTGACATTGTGCTCTAACGACAAAGACGGGATGCCCCATAAGGATCGGATGCCTCATTTGAAAAAATATGTTTTAACCTGCCTCTTATCTGCCTCCATCAAAATAGGGCTGCTTTCTATCTGCTTTCAAGTTGCGTCCTACCTGCCTCCATTTAAAATCTACCTACCTGCATCCGAGGCAGTTTTAGCTGACTCCTACCTGTTTCCTTCCTCACATGTATATGTTTTAACATTGGAGACAGTACTACCTATACTTCATACCTATCTCGAACACATTTTTTCCTGCTTCCTAACTGCCTTCACTGATCCTCTATCCTGCTTCTGAGGCAGGTTTTGCTGACTTACCTGCCTGCTCTCATGTTTTTGTTTTAACGGAGAAGGCAATCCCCCTTACCTCATTCTACCTGCTTCCGAGGCAGTGTTGGTTGCCTCTATTCTTCCTCCAACCTGCGTTTAAGACATTTTTGATGTCTCCTAACTGCCTACATGCCTCCACCTTCTTTCTGTCTACCTGTGTACATTAATATGTTTGTCAGAACATAACAAGTCTCTGTTAATCTTAACATAGATGCAGGTAAATAAGGAGTGTTTGAAGATTCTGTGACTGTCAAGATCTAAACTTCTGAAACCCGTCTAAGTTTCTTTGTTAGTAAATAAACTAACTATTTGTAAAGAAATAATTGGGTTTCTTGGTCATTTGTAACGAACCTAAAACGGTTAGATATAAAAAACACGTGATAATTTAAAATAATAACAAAGTGCGTTTGCAAAAGGTGATTCCAGTTATTTATTGTAACCTGATGTGTGTTCAAATTGTTCTGCGCCACTTTACTGTGTTTGTTATGGATAGTGTTTGTGAGGTAAATTTTAGTATTGTGAGAAATTTCACCATGAGTTTAGCCTTTTGTTGTTTTCTTTTATTTATTGGTTGTTGTGTATTTTTTGTTTTAATTTTTTTAGTCTTTACACAGTTGGTATGATATTTCTTATGGTTCAGTCCACACTTGGTCACTGTATTGCAATGTATGTAATTATTCAAATGCTTTGGTATGGATTTCAACGGAAAATAAAGATGCGATTTCCAGTTTTGATTAATCACAATGGCAAACTAAACATAGCATTTCGAGCTGGATGGGTGCTTTTAACTTGTAAGCTGTTTTTTAAAATATTTTTCTAAAGATTTTAAAAATAATGCGCAATTTCTTCCTAAAATTTTTTTATTTGAACTGTGTTTATCACTCCGCCGGAAACTTTGTTTTTGGAAGTTTGATTTTCACTGTCTATAAACTATATAGGCACCTTGCACTGGAACTCGGTTTATACATAAAGTATGCAATTTACATAGGCGTCACCATATGGATAATTACCGTATCTACTACTTATCTTTCGTGGTATGAGGATCGAAAGCGCGCGAAATTTCGATGGGTTGATCTGCATACTACGAAAGATAAGTAGGAGATACAGTAATTATCCATTGTGGTGACGCTTAGGTATATTGCATACTTTATGCATAAACCGAGTTCCAGTGCAAGGTGTCTGCCTATAAAATGCTATTTTATTAAAATTTAACCGTAACGTAACAAACGAAACTATGTAGAAAGAACGCAATATTTTGTATAGTTAAATTTTGTCATAAGTTTCTTAATCAGTATAGTTAAATTTTGTTTTAAGTTTTCTTTTGTCATAAGTTTCCTAATCAGTATAGTTAAATTTTGTTTTCTAAGTTTTCTTCTTTTCTAGTTTATGTGGAATAATCCACAATTCAAAATTCAAAATAAACGGTGGAATATTTGATAGTATTATGTAGAAAACCTCTCATGTAGATTACTAAACAAACTATAGATTCTAGCAAAAGACGAAACAAAGTTTCGAAAAAAAAGCCTTATATTAAATGGAATAGTATAAAGCTACGTAAGTCTAAAAACTAAATGCCAGAAAAGACTGAAACAAGGCTCTTTAAAACCTGTAAATTAATAACAGATTTTGTGAAATTTTTAGAAAAACAAAACCGAATAAAAACAATACGTGTAAAAGCTTTAGTTTGCGTTTTTTAACCATTAATAAAACTTAAATCACATAAATTTCTCTCAAAGTGGATTAACTTTTACATGAGTTAACCAGCTGTAAATACCACAGTATTAGTTAAGTCACACGTCGTCAAAACCATACAAAAAAAGTATAACGCAAGCGTCACAGTAACCATGAAAAATTTCTGTCAAAATAAGTTATCGCATTGCGCATTGAAGTTTGTAACTTATCATTATTTTCATATAAAGCAAAACATACCGCCATATTAACGGCTTTTTAAAATCAAATATCAAGTTCTAAGTCCGAAAAACATTGAAAAAATCAGATTTAATATAAGGCTACTTTTAATTTAACAAATACATTGGCAGCTAATTTGTTTTATGTAATAAATAGAAACATTAAAGAAAAAGTCGCCTTATATTAAATCAGAATTTTTTAATGTTTTTCGGACTTAAAACTTAATATTTGATTTTAAAAAGCCGTTAATATGGCGGTATGTTTTGCTTTATACGAAAATAATGATAAACTACAAAATTTAATGCGCAATGCGATAACTTATTTTGACAAAAATTTTTCATGGTTACTGTGACGCTTGCGTTATACTTTTTTTGTATGGTTTTGACGACGTGTGACTTAACTAATACTGTGGTATTTACAGCTGGTTAACTCATGTAAAAGTTAATCCACTTTGAGAGAAATTTATGTGATTTAAGTTTTATTAATGGTTAAAAAACGCAAACTAAAGCTTTTACACGTATTGTTTTTATTTGGTTTTGTTTTTCTAAAAATTTCACAAAATCTGTTATTAATTTACAGGTTTTAAAGAGACTTGTTTCAGTCTTTTCTGGCATTTAGTTTTTAGACTTATGTAGCTTTATACTATTCCATTTAATATAAGGCTTTTTTTTCGAAACTTTGTTTCGTCTTTTGCTAGAATTTCCGCCTTTGAATGCATTGAATTCAATGTCATTTATTAAAGATATAAAACATTAAAAAATTTACTCATTTTAAAAGAAACGTCATGGTCTCCTCATGATATGAATACAATTATTTTCATATCAAAAACTTCAATGTAATTTTAAGTAGTATACTATACAAAAATTAAGTCTGGGTAACTCCGTAAAATTGCATGGAACCTGAAAGAACCATATAAAATAGTGTGTTTTTCTTCTGTTTAAATTTTTTTTGTTAGACCTGACCTTTTTGGTTGCTTTTTTGGCTTTTGTTTTGTGCTTGTTTTTCTGGATTGTCGTTTTTTTTTTTTGGTTTTTCCGGTTCCTTTTTGGTTCCGGCCGTCTTTTCGCGCTTTTTTTGGGTGATTGTGCTTCTGTTTCCTGTTTTTTTCGTTTCTGTTTGTTTCCGTGATTGATTGTTCCCGCGGCTCCCGTCCCCGTTTTTTCTTTTTTTTTTTTTTTTTTTGTTGCCTGGCTGTCTTTGCGGGAGGCTATTTTTTCGCTCTTCCCGTTGATTGTTTTTTATAAGGTAGGATATTTTCCATACCCGAGAATGTGTTTTGATGAGTTCTTTGTGTCGTAGGAAAAAGTGTCCCGTACCCCGTCCTTGCGTACTTGAAAAACTGTCGTTTTTCCTGAGAGGTTTCTCGGGCTAGAGCATATACGATATTCGTGTCTTAAATTGAAATATACGATATATCCCAGACTATTTATAATATTGTTTTACTAAGAGTAGAACCTCAGCTTACAATATATTTTTCCAGTTAGTAATAAACTTAAAAAATAAATTATGTTTGATTCAATTATAATGAAAAATTGCCGTAAAACACTGTGCATTTAATAGTTTTTACAGAAAAATTTAAGGTTAGATATACAATTACAATTACGATTCGAGGTTATAATTACAAGGTTTAACGAAAGCTTTAATGTAAGCAAAAACGACAATTTTGTTCTATATTGTGAGTCGTACTGAATGTACTACTGAAAGTAAAATTTTCTAATTCTATTTGTTTCACGAAAAATGGGAAAATCTTAAATTTTTGACAACAATGGCGTGCTAAAATTTTCACTAGAAGCTTTGAAATAAAGCTAAAAGTAAATTTTTGTTGTTTTTTGTAAGAAAATTTACGTAACAATGGTGAAATTGCTTAAATACGAAATGTTGTGATGCTCCGGAGCGGAGGAGCTCAACAGCAACCCCCGAAGCCTCAGAGCTCCGGAGCTTCAGAGCTCCAGAGCTCCGAAGCTCCTCCTCATTTTTTTAATAAATTCATGAGTAATTAAAGAGTGATGCCACATATTATTTGGTCAAAATTTTTTTGCAAATTATGTTTTTTTCAAAACTTATTTAAAACGCTAGAAAAAGTTTTTAAAATGCAAATAGAGTAATTTTAATTATATTTTAAGCTTAAATAAGCTTAAAATCTAAGATTTTAAGATTAAATAAGATTAAAATCGCTCATTTAAGGGCAAAGCTTCGGAGCTCCCTCCGCTTTAAATGGCTGGAGCTCCGGAGCATGATATTAGAGGGTAAGAACATTACTAACGGACTTTTGCTTGTGCCTGTGCTTGTGACTTTTGCTTGTGCTTTTGCTTGTGACTTTGACAAAAAATTGTGCTTAAAACCTAAGCAAAATTAAGTTAAAGTTAAGGTATTTTTTGCGCTACGAAGGTTTTTCATATGTAAATTTCATGGGTTAATCAAATAAAAAACAAATTTTTAAATGCTTCCATTATAACAAAAAGCCGCAAAATTTTTTTTTAAAAATAGATGTTGTATTATTTTTAGCATTTCCAGTTCCAAAATTTTACAGTAAAAAGCATTAATCAGCGAGCAACTATGTTTCGTTGTGAAAACCACTATGTTTCCCGGTTTTACTATAAATAGTGTGATCAAAAAATGTTTTTAAAGCTAAAAAAATTCGAAATACAAAAATTATTGAACCAATTATAATAATTATAATTGTTTTAAAAAACTATTTGGTGACAAACTGTTTTATAATTTTGTTAACAAATTTATTGTTTTAATTTAAAAACTTTATTGTTTAAAATATTTTTGGTTATAATTATTCGTGTGTTCTATTTTATTACTGTAACAAATTAATTTTTGACAAACAAGTTTTAAGTACCTAATAAAACATCCCATAAATGAAAGTACCGCTTACAAAAAATACATGCTAACTTTAAGTAATATATTAATAATAATATATAGTTAATGAAAACAATAATTTAACACTTAATTCAGTACAATGTCGTTGTGGTGATTAGTTTCCAAAAATCGTTACTCTGTAGATTTTGCACAATTTAAATGTTTAAACTACAGTTCAAATCCTCGTGTCATGAACCTTATAACATTTGTTTTTTATGCTTTGTATGCGTATAAAGTTTATTTTCATCTAAAAACTAATGTTTGCATTTTTATTTTTCATTTGCTAAGTGAGCAATAACATCAGTTAAAATAAAAGGGAATATTTGCAGGTGCTTCGCGAAAAGTTCATTTTCTCACGGTCAAAATTAACCAGGTGCTCCAGGGCACGTTTGTCTTCCTCTCTCAGAGACGCGCGTCTCCGGAGATTCTCGTCTCTGTTTCCGGCTCCGTCTCCGTCTCCAAAGCGGGCGCAGATTGGTTGAAAATCAAAAAATACCCTAAGTTTTTTCCAATTTTTGAACAAAACACAGGAATCGGTAAATTATAATACAAAACTATAATGCGCCATAGAAAAAGCTGAATATTGAATTATTCACGAAATCATTAATAAAACGTGAAATTCCTTCCAGTTTGACTCTAAAATTTTGCCGCTAAAACGTCACGTTTTATAGGGTAAAAGGTAAGAAACGATTTGAGAGAAGATTTACGTTTTATTATTAGGTTCTTAAATTATTATTCAGTTTACTCATTTAATTTGCATATATATATATCAGGCGTGTATATAGGATTTGCCAAGGGGAGGCGGTCTTCCAATGTCTCCGAGGGTGTTACGGCGCGAAGCGTCGTAACTGCGTCGCGTAGCGGCGTAAAATCGACGCAAAGCGTCGGCTAAAGTTAAAGTTAAAGTTATATATATATATATATATATATATATATATATATATATATATATATATATATATATATATATATATATATATATTTGGTTCAAAGCCTCTACAAGTAGTATACACTTGTCTATCTTTTCACTTTTATAATAATTCTCATCACGAATAGCAATTATAAGACGGTCGCACAAATAAATAAAAAAAAACAGTTTTAAAATTGTTTCAAACTGTATTTACGTCTAAAAAAACTTACAATTGACGTGTTTGCTACGGGTCTTTGTCAGTGGCTTTGTACTTGTGCTTACAAGCGCGATCGTATAACCTGTCCTAAGGCTATGCAGTCTGGTTAATAAATATAAAAACTATTAGAACAAATAAAGTTAATAACGAACAGGATGAATAATAAAAATTTTCCTACAACGTTTGGAATGACTAATGATATTTTCACTTTTGTTTAAAAATAAGATTAAATTCGGATTACACACTGGCCGATATTAATTTAACAATCAATCAAAAAATATAAATAAAATCTGATATAGTTTTTTTTAAAGTTGTTCGGCTTTTGGAAACACGTTTAAATTAATCACCAAAATAAGGCATTGAAATAGCCAAAAAAATCAGCAAACAGTGGTATAAAGTGATCATTATAAACTTTTTCCAAAAATTCCACAAAAATTGGATTTTATGTACAAGGGTATTTTAGAAAAACCGAAACTTCTAATGGCCAAATGGGCAAATTAAACTTGACTGACCTCGATGACTTACAGTATTTAATCAATTATAAGCAATAAATAATATTCAAAATTTTGAGCATAAAAATAGCTGGTTGCATAAAAATCACTCATTAAATTAATAAAAATTCCTTAAGTTTTTCCTTAAATGCAGTAATCTTCCTGGTTAAAGATTTGCTTTAAGTCGATCGCACGTAAGCAATTTCCTTTCACCTTAACTATGTACTACGTACTACGACTTAAGGGGATTTTTTAACCTTAAAAACAAAACATTGCAGCAAAAACGTATTCAAACGTATTAAAACTATAGTCACTTACATTAAAATAATATAGGCACCTTGCACTGGAACTCTGTTTATACATGAAGTATGCAATATACATAAGTGTCACCATGATGGATAATTACCGTATCTCCTACTTATTTTTCGTAGTATGCAGATCAACCGATCGGAATTTCGCGCGTTATCGGTCGGTTGATCTGCATATTACGAAAGATAAGTAGGAGATACGGTAATTATCCATCATGGTGACGCTTATGTATATTGCATACTTCATGTATAAACCGAGTTCCAGTGCAAGATGCCTATAAATAAATGAATTTTTAATTCAAATATTATAAAAAATAACTTTAGCTTTTAAATATTAAATATTAGCTTTTAAATAGTAAATATTCTTACGTTATTTTTATTCAGATTGAGACTGTTTGTAGCGTTTTTCAATTTTAGGTTTCAAATTTTAAACACATAAACAGCTAAAAAGCAAGAAATAATGTTTTATTTACCAAATATTAAATTTAGTCTGACAAAAAATTACAATTGAATTTAAACAAAAAGCAAACAAGAAAATGAAAAGAATTAAGAATTTTGGTCAAGTTATGACGATAATATTTTTTGCAGAATACTGCTTTATGTTTTTTTCCGATATAAAAGCATTTTTCGTTTTTTTTTGTGAAATCAAAATGCTTAGATAGGTGCTTGATAGATGCGCAAAAGCCTCTAAATTACTATTAGCTATATATTTTTAGTTATAAGAAGTTATAACCATCTAAATGACCCACTAGCAGGGATCGACAGGGCAGAATTATTGCTGATGCCGGTACTGGGGCCGGGGCCGGAGTAGGGAAATTTTGATGTGCCGGGACCGGGGGACCAGGGTTTGGGCAGGCTAAAAGTTTAGCAGATTTTGTCATTTTGGTCGTTTTTTTTCGAAAATTCTAATTTTTTTACTGTAAATTATTTTTTAGGCAATTCATGCAGAATTACGACGGTTTATTCGATGTACACAAAGGTCTTGAAAAGAATTGAAAATAATTTGTATAAGACCAAAAAATGAAGTAGAAACAAAATATGCACAACCAGCTATCTTTTTTTTTAAAAATGTTTTATGTTTATGTTATTTTCGTGTGTTACGATCGTGTTTTTTTTTTGTTATCTAACGTCATACACAATTTTTTTAAATCTGCTCGAGACCTTTGTGTACATGGAATTAACCGTCGTGATTCTTCACAGTCACATTTTAGAATTTAAGCACTTGTGTAAGTAGAAAAACTTATTTTTTTAATACACAAAGTTTTTTTAGGCAGAACAAAAAAATTTCAACATTTCTATTCTTTTAAACCTTAAATTATTATTTTATTTAGTAAACACTACTGTTGTAACAAAAAATGATTTTTAATTATTTTCAGAAAAAGTAAAAGTAATTTTTAAAAAATTTAATTTAAAATAAGCGTAAAAATAATTTGTGATATTTTAATTTAAGTAAAATAAAAATAAAAGTAACGTTCAAAATTTTATTTAAGTAAAGTTAAAGTATAAGACCTATTTCTTTAAGTAAAAGTAAAAGTAAAATCATAATAAAAGTAATTTTGTAACGGAACAAAACGTCAATTTTTGGAGCTCTACAGCTCCGTTCCAAAGTGTGTTGCTATTTTTATACATAAATTTTTATTTTAGTAAGTTTTTAGCCTCAATAAATAGTGTTTAACGTGTAAGCTGCTTAAAAAACCTTCTTCTGAGACTCATTTTACAACAAGCCCATAGGAAATCTACTTGTTGAAATTACTTAAATTTTACTTAAATTAGTTTAAGTATTTGTAGGAAAAAATCCGACTAAAAGTAAAAGTGAAAGTAAGAGAAATTTAACCCTTTGGCATTTATTCCGCTGCAAATCCACAGAAGGAATTCCACGCCACTGCTACTCAATGTTAAATCTCGTTACCGATCGTTGATAGCCACAGAGTTTTACACACTGCAGCAATGACGCTATATACTTTTTGCAGATTTGCAGCGGTTTTCGGAGCGAAAAAATTCCAAAGGGTCGAGTAAAAGTAAAAGTAAAAAAAAATTCGTTACTTATATTTTTTTAAGTAAAAGTAAATGTAACTTTTTACAACGTGTTGGATGTTTTCCCCCAGTTTTGCCCCCAGTTTGCCCCCAGTTTTTCCCCCAGTTTTAAAATTTAAGAAACACCTTTTAAAATGCTTTATTTCTTTAAGGTTTTGTACTAAAAAACTACAAAAAACTATCTGCCGTATTTTCTATTATTTTTTAATGCTAAATCAAATGATTTTAAAAAAAAGTTATTTTTCTTGCGTGAAATATGAATTATTTCTTCATAACTTAGGTGAGAGATCTCCATTTGTACAATGGCGTCCATTGGATGCTCACGGGAACCCCTATTGTATAAATGTTTATATAGCGTGAAAGAACTTGAAAAATTACACCAGCGTGCATTCAGTGCTCACTGGAACCTCAAATTTATAGATAATAAAGCGTAAAAGAACTTGATTGAACAATTATTTACAAATGCACACAACATAAACGAAAACAACCAATACAAATTTAAATGCAACCATTCATGAGCGTAGCTTACCGTCTTTATGGAAAACTTAAAAGCTTAGAATTTTAAATCATATTATGCAACAATAATTTGGCAGTAAAATAGGTTTTATGAAAATTAATTTTCAATATTAATACAAACGCGCTTCACTAATAAGTTGTCTAATGTTTAGCATGAAAAATTTGGAAAAAATCTTTAATTACTTATTTTGATTATGATTCTAAAGCAAAAACATGAAAGCGAAAAAAAGCATAAGCATAGAGAAATAGCATAAAATACCAATTACGAAATTATGCTCAATACATATATATTTCGTTATTTTAATAAATTTTTTTATGAATTTATGAAACTTATTTATGGTATAATGTGGTATTAGAGGTATTTTTTTGGAATCAATATCAAAGTAAACATCCCATTTTTTATCATGATGTGCCTACTCTCTAGTGTTGTTACAGTACTCAGATTTTATTCCAGTACTATGCTGGTTGTCCAAAAAAATTCCAGTACAGTACTAGTAAAGGTACCGTGCTTATTTTAGCTGCAGTACAGTACCAGTACTATCACTACCTCAAAATTTATTTTGAATACAGTACCAGTATTTTTACAAAAACCCCAGTTTGATTCCAGTATTCTAGGAATTAGTACTAGTATTAATTCCAGTACCAGTATTTTTGTAATGAATAAATTACTCAGTATTTTAAATGTACAGTTTTTTTACAATGAGTTATTCGAGAAACTTTTTTTAATAGCCTAGGTATTAGACTTAAAGAAAAAGATTCACAAACCCAACAAACCATTATCAACATTTTTATTTGTAAAAGATTAAAAACAATTAGGATCATGTTGTGGTGGCAACTGTTCTTATTTTTTAAACATTTTAATAATTTTATGTTTTAAAGCGTCATTCAAAATTTTTTGCAGGAATTTATCTTGGGTAAAGATTAATTAAAAAAATTGCGACTTTATTTCTTTCTAATTTAGTTTTTTTTAGTAAAAAGGTTAAACTTTGGTTTTTAGAGTTAGCAGTTTTAATTTGAAATAGGTCATCTCAATTCAGGCAGTAGGTTATTTAAATCCTTGTGTCAGTTTTCTAAAAAAAATTTCGTTTCTTAATGCAAAATATTATTTATATGAAAAATCAGAAAACTAAATATATGTTATCAAAACCAGCAAAATTGACTGGGGAACATCTAAACCCCAAAATTCAACATCAAAACTTTTTTCCTGTTCTTTGGGGTGAAATTTCAAGTGTTTTTTCATATTTGTTGCACTAATCGAGCTTAAATTGGGCTTAGAACAACCCCTTATTGGCAAGAAGCATAGTTGTCTTCCTCGTTGGTAACAAAATACTGCCGAACCTACCTTCTTTGGTTCATCCTCCTTTATTGCTGGAGCAGTGGCGTGCCGAGGATTTCAGTTTGGAGGGGGCGGTCTGGGGAAGATAATACCAAATTTGAAAGAAAGTGGGAGGGGAGGCAGCCCCCTTGAATTGGGGGTCTGGGCATACATGAGCAAGTTGGTCCGGAGTGGGGGGGGAGGTTAAATTAGGGGGGGGGTTTAAATCGGAGAAACGCAAAATACCCATATGGTTTTTTTTCTGGAGTGCATTTTACCCATATTGTTTTTCAATTTTAAAGAAAAAATAGGTAAAAAACGATAATTTTAGGTCAAAAACCCCCTTTTCATTCCGTTCTTGAGATTTTATTATTTAAAACATTCATTTTGACTTAAACTTAAGTTTTGAGGCAGTTAGAAATAATTTTAAAGACACTTATTTGCTTCATTTTTCCAAAATTTGGAAGGGGGTTAACGTTTTCTCCCTCCCCCCTTCTTTGAGTGGGGGTTAAACCCCACTTCTCAGAATTTAGGGGGTTAACCCCCCTCCAACCCCACCCTGTACCCATGTATGGGTTTAGGGGGCGAAAGCCCCTAGTGGGGTCCAGGAGCAGAGCCCCTTGTCAGACGGTCCAGGGGCCATTCTGCCTTCCGGGGCAGAAAATTTTTAATTTAAGACACTAAAACACACTAGAAGATTTGTTTCCAACAAATAAGTATTATATACTAAATTTAAGGTAGTTTACCTGTTTACATTTAAAATATATGTTTAAACATTATTAAAAACCTAATTTGTTATTTAGAGTAGTTGTATTTGACATGTATATCTTCAATATTGATAGGCATAGCCGATTTAAATTGAAAAACTAAGATAAATTATCAATTTAAACTACCCGCAAAGCGAAAAAATAATGGTTTTTTTTTACTATTAATATGCTTTTAAAACGCATCAAGAAAATTTTTAAATTAATAATAAAGAAGGGCCCGCCGCGCCGCAGGGGGCGGGGGGGCGCCCGCCCCCCCCCCCCCCCCCCCGCGCCCCCCACGCGCCCCACTGTCCTATTGGCTCACAGTTGATAGGGGGCTCACGGTGCCAAATTTATCTGACTATCTAACAACCCTTCATATCAACAAAAAGTAAGTACGTTTGTTTGTTTGTTTCGAACAAAAAAAAAGTATAATGTTTGCAAAAGCCAAAGCAAATCCAGTTGGGGTGGTTCTGGTATTTTTTGTATCCTATCCCACCTCATCAACAAACAAAAACTTAAAATTTTACGCAATAGTGTGATTTATTAAAAAATAAAAATATATATTTTTATAATTATTTATCTAATTTGTTGTTTTGTAATATTGTTGCTATTTTTTAAAGGGGGGTTGGTTTATTTTTGTATATTTTGTGATAAAAGGTGGAATTAAAAAAATTCTGCGTTCTTATTTGTTTTTTTTTTAAAGAAAACGTCATTACCGCATAATTTTAATTGGTCCCCTCATGTCTGCATTCTAAATTTCAGCGTCAGTCAGATTTAATTCAACCATAGCAAAAAAAATTCACAGGGTTTGCGGGGGGCGGGTTTTGTGCCTGGGCTGTTTTTTTTCTTTAAAAAAGAGGAAGAAATATGGGCGGGGTAAAAGGTGGGAGTTTAAAATGGCCCAAAAATTTTTTTGTATTAGGGACGTATTTTTTTATAAAAAATAAATAATATGCTAATATATACTGAAATATACAAGAACAGCATAATAATCTGATTTAATAGTTTGTAAATTTATTAGTAAAGTTGATACCTTTTCCTTTAATTGTATCCTGTATTAAAGCTGAAAAAGTAAAGCAATGTAAATAATTTATAATTATTAAAACAAATAAATTTCGTCAAAAAATAAATTTTATCAAAAAATATGTTTCGCTCCTAATTCTAGACACATTTTTTGATTTAGCTTTAAGAATATGATGGTCGGAGCTTATCAATAGAATCCACCATATTACATAAGAGGCTTTAATGAAAAACTAAAATATTTTGTTATAAAAGTTGCAAAACCTAAATATTTGCGATATTCTAAATATGTCGATATTGTTATTTAATAAACTACATAAATTGGTCTACCGTGCTATTGTCGCTGTCATTTCGCCTCCGTTTTTTCCCCCGTTTTTCTCCAACGGCACTTTCCTCTTCGGCTTCTCGGCTGAACTCCTGCTGGATCTCGTCGATTTGGCGTTCCTCAGTCTCCGTTGAAGTAGGATACGGGAGAGATGTAGCCGGCGGAGCCGATCTGGAACGTCCATCATTGGCCTCGACTTCTTGCAGGTGTATAGCTGGTCCTTGGCTGGCCGACTGAATGATGTCCGCAGGCGACACCAAAACGGTCGTAGTTTGCGTTCTACTGCCGCTAGCCTCGCTGTTACTCATGGTATAATAAAAAATTTTTTAACAATATAGGTAAACAGTAAGATGAAATACAATATACGCGTTGTCGATGAATATAGCAAATTGATATGAATGAAAAAGATTTTTCAACCTTTGCTTTTATACAAAAAATTAATCTTACTTGAAAGGATTTTACCGCAAAAAACCGATTTGATCTAAATTAAACTATCTATATGCTATACCATGCAAAAAAGGTTCCGAAATATTGCGATCTTAAAACTAACTATAATATAATTTGGCACATAGCCAAAAAATACTATGACATTTTAGCCTTATATAATACGTTTGCGATTTATACGTATGACTATTGGTAATAACCATAGCGGTTATCAAAGAAAAAAAAATTGACCCATCTCGTCAAAGGAGCCATCTCGATCAAAGGAGCCATCCCATCACGGGATGAAATACGTGATCCATCACGGATCTATAGCTAAGGGAAGGAGAATTTTTTAAAAAGCCAAATAACTGAAATTAGCGCACTAAAATAGAAAAGCAAATAGATTATAAATTATATAATTATAATTTTTTTCAAAAATTAGCAGCTTAGTGGCATGGCTGTATCTTAACAGGGGATAATTTGAGCAAAGTATGTCATTAATATATCTGCAAGCGGTTAATTTTATTATATTTTTATTATGCTTTACAGAATTCTAATAGCCTGTTAATATCTTTACGATTATTTATGCTGAATTTTATAAGCATTGGCCGATATTTATGCCCGAATTCCGTGCATGTTTTGAACAGTTCTTTATCACTGTAGTGAAGTGATCTGAATTGTTTGTATAATTGCGAAACCTTATTGAAAAAATTATCTTTGTTTGAACAAATTCTTCCTATACGAATAAGTTGCGATAAAAATACAGTTTTACCAAGGTTTTGTGATACGTTGCTATGTTTATGTACATAACGAACAACATGGAAGCTAAAAACATCGGTTTTATTAAAAACATCTATATTGAGAGAGTCATTATCACATTTAATATTCAAGTCAAGGTAATCGCATTGATATAGACTGCTTGATGTTTTAGTTAGTGGCAATGACACTGGATAAATTTTTGTACATAGATCCAAAAAGGGCGCATAATTTGAGCAAAGTATGTCATCAATATATCTGCAAGCGGTTATTGTATTTTTACGTGCATCGTAATTATTTTTAAGAAATTCAAACTCCATATAAGACAATACCAGGTCGGCTATTTGTGCACTGGAATTATTTCCCATTGGTATTCCCAAATTTTGTTTAAAAACTACACCAGCGAATTTTACGTAAGCATTATCTGTTACAAATCTAATCAAACCTTTAATTTGTTCTTTATCAAAAAAATCCGCGTTACCAATTTTTTCATTCGTATAGTATATTTTTTTATAACTTACGGCTAAAAATCTTTTGCTAGCGTTTTTAAAAAGTAACTCGACCAGCGCATATAAGTTTTTATACACTATATCGTGCGGCAGATTAGTATAAAGAGTGCTAAAATCGGCGCTTATCAGGCATTTTGTAACATCGCTCTGATTTATTTTTTCTAGAACTTGTAGGCTATTTTTAATCGACCAGTGCGTATTTCCAATTTTATCCTTAAGTGCGTTACAATAATTTTTAAAATGTTCTTCAAAGAATTTCAAAATCTTACCCAGTAATAGTGAGGCCGGTTTCGTGCACGCTCTCTTAGCACCAGCAATAAATCTAAATTTAATAGGTTCTTTATGAAATTTAGGATTCATAAACATTATTGGCAGAACATCATTATCCATATCTACATAGCAGCTAAAAAGTTCAGAGCCTTTTGCCAGTTCCTTATTTAACGTACCGACTTTTTGTTTATCAATAGGCTTATATACCTCATTACCGTTAATGCACCATTTTTTATCAACGTAGCACAGTCCGAGCTCATTACATAAAGTAATCGCGTAAAATTTTTTACAAATAATCGCAAAATTATTATTCGCTTTATCGACACTAGTGATTATATACTGCTTATTTAGATAAAGGCTTTTCTTTTGTATAAGATTCTGGTCTTTGTGGTTTACGGATTTATTGCTATTAAGATTAAGTTTAATAAAGAAATCTATTCTTTTATTGATTATAATACGCGCTCTATTAACAAAATTTTGGAAATCAAGCCTACTAATTTTATGCTTCTTAGAAAGTATATCTACTATATTTTTAAGGCCTATTTCACATGCCTCCATAACTTTTTGCCAAATTATAGATTTAGGGATGCGGAATTTAGTGCCATATGCCATAATATTACGTAGAAATTTGTCCTCAATTACATTTAGATTACCAGTGATAACGTGCCCGTGATGTCTATCTTTGAATGGCGAAGAATCACACTTGCAATTAGTATTAATAATTTTTTCAAGTTTTTCTAATGTTAGATTTTTTAAAAATTTACTGTGATTACATAACAGATTACCAACTGATGGTTCGTACTGATAGACTATTCTAATATTATTGATAAGCGATAATTGTATAGGAATCAATTTTAGTAGAGATTTATCTTTAAATAATTTATCAAATTTAATTATGTCTAACCCTTTATTAAAGAATGGCGTTTTAATATATGTAAAGTTTTTTCTATTTTTGGTTTAGGCGCTAGGTTACTTTTAAATCTAAAGGCAGCTATTGCAAAAACGGCTAATTTAACTAGGCCCGAAAAGTTATTATTTTCTACTATATTTATTATAGCTTTAAAATTTTTAAGCGAAATTCCAATGAGATTTCGAAAAATCGAATGACTAGAAACTTCTGGTTCTTTAAATTTTTCAATGACATTATTTATTAAATCATAATTAATAGTCCGATTATTTCTTTTAACTAGCTGTCTATTACGATTCCTTCCAGGGCTAGGGAATTTTATACAGAAATAAGGGTGATTTATGAATTTTCTTGGGTCCTTGCCAAATGATACTAAACCGTAGCCTTTTATTTTTTCGTTTAAACCAAACGGAAAAGCTGTACACATTGTTTTAATCCAGAAGTCTTCACGTTCAAGGAGCTCTTTTTTATTTCTATTTTTTATTTGTTCTAAAACATTAATTTTCATGTTGGATTCAGAATGTCCGTTTGAATTAAAGTGTTTAACTAAAAAGCTACCTTTTGTATTATTTATAACGTCTCTGCGATGCTCGCTAAATCGAGTTTTTAATGAACGCCCTGATTCCCCTACATATTGCATTTTACATTTTGTACAAGTTATAACGTATACAATATTGTTTGTATTACATGTGTGTCGTAGAATAGATCTTCTCCCATTACAGATCTTCCCCCCCCCGGAAGATTTATTCTGGTTCACGCCAGAACAGATCTTCCCCCCTCAGAATATTTATTCCCCCCTGTGTTAAAGCATACAGCAAAAATTTGCATAAAATTCTTAACAGAGAGGGGAAGATTTATTCTGGTGTTCACTCTAGAATAAATCTTCCCCTTGTTATAAATCATGTAACAATTATTTGCATATTAAAAACAACATCCTTTTTTTGTTTTTTGCGTCATTTCATTTGTTTTTTTCAAAAAATTCATAAAAAATACTCGAGGTTTCCGATCAAAGAATTGGTAATAAACACAAAAAAATAAATTTTATTCTAATCAAACATTTGAGATATCCGAAATATTTAAAAAAAACCTGCCTTTTTTAAATTAACACCTTTTGAATGTTTTACTTAAAATTAGGATTTCGATCCTATAAAGCTAAAATGTGAACCCTAAGCAAACCTAAGCAGAAAACATAAATTCAAAATATTAACCGTTTAAAATATTAAGCAATATATTATGAAAAAAGTTAGAACTCGCAGGAAAGTTTGGCCAGAAAAAATACATTCTGTATATCTTCGGAAAATATCACTTCCTGATTAAAAACAAAAAAAACATTTTTCCTAAGCCTAAGCAAAACCTAAAAATCAACCTAAACAAAAAAATAATAACAACTTTAAACCTGTTTAATGTTGAATTAACTGCTGAACATGAAGAAGGTTTTTTGTTTTTTATTGGCTTTTAAATAAAAAAAAACTAAAAACTTATGGATACCCATAATCTAATTTTTATTTCTTCTTATTTCAATTTTTGTCTATATGTATATATTATGTTTTATAAGAAGCAAAAACTGAAAGGTAAATAATGAATCAAATACGGATCGAAAAAAAATTAAACTGGTGTCATTTTTCATGTCTTTTTTATTATACTTTGTCTTAAAAATTGATAAACTTAAAGAAAAAAGCCTTTTCACGATATTAATTTTCTTAAAAAATATTCAGTTTATTTAATTATGGCATATTTTTTTACATACCCAAACAAACGAACTAATGCAAACGTATTTTTTTATCTCCAAAAAGCAACTAAATAATACTTAATTATTAATGTCAATGCTCAACTGTTTTTTGAATTAACAACAATTAAAGCTAAAGTTGATTTATATAAAAATACAAAAAACAAACTATTTTTTTCTAAATGTAACATTTTAACCTTCTGTGTTAAAAATTATGTTTTTAAAATTTGCCCTAACAAATTCTCGTGTATCATTTTTTAAATTTATGCAAATTTTTGAGGGGGGGGGGAAGATTTATTCTGGTGTTTGAACCAGAATAGATCTTCCGGGGGGAATAACTATTCTGAGGGGGGGAAGATCTATTCTGGCGTAAATCAGAATAAATCTTCCGGGGGGAAGATCTATTCTAGAGCGCACCAGAATAAATCTTCCGGGGGGAAGATCTATTCTAGAGCGCACTAGAATAAATCTTCCGGGGGGAAGAAAAATAGGGGGGAAGATCTATTCTGCGACACCGGCTGGAGGCTTCTCCGCTCACAGTGCCCAGTTCGGCGTCCACGCTGTGAGAAGGGGAGCAAGTAAAACGGAAATGGTTTTTAGACTAAATAATTGCAAAAAGTAAAGCTAGACAAGTTGAAGTCAAAACTGGATACTTTGACTTAAAAACTAAACGGACACTACTTATAATACTCATACACTCACGAGACACACTCATATATTTCATTTCAGTCACTTCGTGATTCTGTAAAAATCTTCAATATTCCAATAAAACCTTTGAAAAACTGTTCCAAAGATTAAAGATTAAATATTTCAAAATTTTCAATTCCTTATTTTAAAAAAATACGAAAATTGATATAATCTAAAACCTTTTTGTAAATAATGACCTTAGCCAGGATTTTACGATAGTAGGAAACCTGCCTGCGGGTCATTTGACCAAAAATGCATTCTATCCAGTGTTTGTTAGAAAACGACAGGGGGAACGTTCCCCTGTACGCTTCCTGGCTGCGGCGATGTCCGTAAAAAACTACTTTTTGACCTTCAAAATGTTTGGTTGCAAGTGACTATTACCTATTTGGTCAATATTTTTAATCATTATACCTACTGGGTGTCTGTAAATTAAATCCCCAGTATTCAATCTCCGAGCAGTTGATCCTTAGCATGATCGCCGCGCAGTTCATTTAATAAAGTTTTGCTTGATTTTTAGGTTTTACTTGGGCTTAGAGAAAGGCATAAGGTTTTCGTTCAATGAATTAATTATTGCTATTAAATTTCGTAGCTAAAAAATTTTGTCATTGCACTTTAAGGAAGCAACTGCTCGAAGATAAACTGCTGGGGATCAAGTTTCCTAGAGTCACGTAACGTACTGCCACAAAAAAGAAAACCGTGCAGTGGATTAGTGTTGTTAAAAAATACTTTTATACTTAAACTTATAAAAGTGACAAATTTTGTATTACTTTTACGTTTATTTTTACTCGACTTTTAAATTTCAGTACTTTTAATTTGCTCTTGCTCAAGTTTTAAAATTTTAATTATTTTGCTTTTACTCTTACTCAGATTTTTTCCTGCAAATACTTATTTTTTTCAAAATAAAAGTTAAGTAATTTCAACAAGTAGATTTTCTATGAGCTTGTTGTAAAATGAGCGGCGGAAGAAAGTTTTTTTAATTGCTAACACGCCAAAAACGTATTAAAGGGAAATTTATAGATAAAATTAGCAAAAAAACTTTGCAACGGAGATCCGGAGCTCCGAAACCAGTGTTTTTCCCTTTTAAAATTACTTCTATTATATTATGGAATTCTTTTGGGCTGTCTTGTTGATTATTAAATAAGGTGTTGTGAGTATACATGGCAAAATAAGACAGAAGTATATAAACGGATTTATTCTCGACGTTTCAACTTGATAAAACAAGGAACTAATTTACATATTTCGGTTGCATGAATATTTAAAAATTCAGAGAGCTAAAATAAAACACACTTCTTAAAAACTTTTTCTTATGTCTTATTTTGCCATACTCACAACACCTTATTTACTTCTATTATACTGTTACTCTTACTTTTACTTAAAAAAATAGGACTTACTTTTACTTTACTTTTAAATAAAATTCTACCGTGAGTTTAATTTTACTTAAATAAAAAAATCACAAATTACTTTTACTCTTACTTTACTTAATTAAATTAATTTTTTTAAATTACTTTTACGTTTATATAAAATAATCAAAAAAATCATTACTTTTTACACACGCCCGGGGAGAAATCGCCCCTTTTTCCTGTTTTATTCTTAGAGCATTTTTCAAGGCTAATTTACCACTTTTTTGAATCAAAATAAAAAATAGCCTAATAAACTACAGTTTTAGCTGCGCAATGACATATGTTTATAATCATTCCGTTAAGGAGATATAATTTTTTAACAGTTTTAATATTATCAATAGAAAACGTATTTTTCGTGAACATTAAAATGTAAAAAAACTTTGCCGACATTCTTCATTCTTTATTTATGGTTGATAAATTGAATTTTAAAGTAAATATAAAAAATTAGAGTTTTAGCTATGCAATAATATAAATTTCTAATAGTGCTCGATTATAAATACGACTTTAAAATTAACGTTGTTAACAATTTAAATTTTAAATTTGGACACTGAAAAAAGTGGTCACTAAAAAAATTATTGCGCAATTTTTTACCCTTTTCAAAGGGCTCATGTTTATTTTTGATAAATCAGTAACAACGGAAGAATATTCTTTTTAATATATAAGCGTTTAAAAAAAATCTTTTAATCATATGAAGAACAGGTAAATGAATTAGAGAATTTATCCAAGTTCTCCAATTATAGTTGGCGCGGTGCCATGGGGTTTAATCGCCATGTGGCGCTCATTAAGTCGCCACACCAGCAAGGATTGCAATTGCATTTTTGAGATAAAAATAATAATAATGAGAAGAAGAGGATGATCATGAATTACAAAACTTACCCACGCTCTTTAATTGTAGTTGACGCAGTGTCGTGGGGCTACATTGCTGTGTGGCGCTCCGGCACTGCAATTATTTTTTAAAAATAAAGAATTAGTAGTAGAAGAAGATGAACATGAATTACAAAATTTATTTCATCCACTTCTCTGATTATGGTTGGTGCGGTGCCTCGGGGTTAAATCGCCACATGAACGATGTAGGAATATCGATTTTAAGATATGAGAGTTAAAATAATAAGTAGAAGAAAATGAACATGAATTACAAAATTTTCCCAAGTAGTTATAGTGTTGGTTAATTATAGTGAGCGTGATGTGGGGCTAAACTGCCGCGGGGCTTCCCGCGTCACTGATAATTGCAATTATTTTTTTTAACTAAAACGTTAAATTAATTTTTTTCATCAATAAATCAAAAATTAACAAAAAATATTTTATTGTTTTCACCGTTTTTCGCGCGGTTGAAGTAGATGGCGCTGTGCGGTTTCCGCCACCAATAGCAACCAAGCACAACCGTCTGCTGTTATTGTGCAGTTTCTATGAGGAGCTGTCCGCTGTCTGCTCTGTACAATCCTTATTGTTGCCAAAAGGCTGTTATGGTACGGTTAGAAGTTTTTATTTTGCTATTTTTAAATTTTTTATTTTGATCAATAAAGTGACTCCTAAGAAAGTTGCGTAATTCTTTCTTCTTTCCAATGAGCCCATGTTTATTTTTGATTAATCAGTAATGAAGAAGGAATATTGATTTTAAAAAATGAGCGTTGGAATAATAATAATAAGAAGAAGATGAACATGAATTTCAAAATTTACCCACGTTCTCTAATTATAGTTGGCGCGGCGCCGCGGGGCTAAATCGCCCCGTGGCGCTTGCGCGCCACCCGTGATCTTTTAAAAATGCAGTTATTTATTTGATTATTGTGGCGGTAAATGGGTTATAGGTAAATTATTTTAATTATTAGGTTTTTTTACTTTTTTCAAATTTACAAACAAGCCATACTTACTTGGTCCACAGAACTCAGTTTTGATAACACAAATGCTTTTGTTTGTTTTTTTTTCAGAAGAAAATATAACCGCATCTTAATTTTTTTATCTAAAAAATAAATAAAAGTAGTCAAAAACCCAAAATTACCATTCCAAAACGCAAATTGAATTTTTTTAAAAATTATGTTTCTTTTTAAAACAGATAGTAATATCGTTCTGACACAAATATTTTATAGTTTTTGTCTAAAACTTACTATCCTGTATTTTTTAAAATCTATTAACTACTTGATCTTTTTTTACAAAAAAAACAAGAGAATAAAAAAAATTAATTATTTTGCGATTTTAATGTTGTGTTGAAGTAAAATAAAACTTTTTTTGGTAAAAGGGGCGCTGTCAAAAACGGAAAATTTATATAAAAATAATGTATTAAATTCCATTACCGAATATTTTTAATATTTTTAAGCTACACTCGTGTATGTTCCTTTTACCCTTAAATGTCATGGTACGGAGCTCTTAGAGCGGCGGAAGCTGAGCTCTGCCCCCTAAATAAGCAATATTTAAAGCTTTTTTGAGCTTAAATATATTTTAAATTGATCTGTTAGAAATTTAGGGACTCCTTATATTCGTTTTAATAAGTTTTAAAATAAAATTGATTTTAAAAAAATTTTGATTAAAAATCGATGGTGTTAGTTTTTAATTCTTTATAAAATTAATATAATACGAATAGGGCGGAGCTCCAAAGAATGTTAGGTTCCTCTGGAGCAGCTTCGAAAAACGAAGCTTCGGCTAACATTACTAATGCACACTACGCACAAACACATAAAGAAAAATTATGTGTTTGGTTTAAGCTATCCAAACATTAATTTTGGCCCATCCGTACAGTATTTCAATGGAAGTGCGTTCCGGAAGATATCCACAAGAAGTAGATTTTTGCGATAGTGTTTCTTCAAATGAGAGATTTTTGATATACTCTAACATTTAAGTTGCTTTGAGTCAATTGCGGTATCTGCACAATTCTATTTCTCAGGACAATTCACTCCGTACTCAATTCGCTCCCTGCCTGCCTGGATAATTCGTTCCCTGCCCAATTTGTTCTCGGCATTATTTATAAAAGCAATTTTTAGTAAAAAATAACCTACTTTATTCGGGACAACTTGCTCGCTAGACAGTTTGCTCCATGTACATAATTCTTAAGATTATCGTAGATGACACAGTTTTCTATTGTTAATTTTTATGTAAACGTAATTTTGAAAAAAAAAACAAAATATTTTGTTTAGGTCAATTCGATTCTAAATTTTTCGGTTTTTACACTTATTTCAATGGACACAATCCAATCACTATTTTTTGCAAAAAAAAACCTTACCGGACAAGACACTATTTTCTACTAAACAAATTATCTCCAAAATATCTCGCGTGCGCGAGATAGTTCATTCCTACTTATCTCGCGAGATAATTCATTCCCACATATCGGTTTTTACACATTTTTTCTTTTATTAATTTAGTACAATAAATGCAATAAATAATTGCACAAACTAAAAAATACAATTTTTTCACCATCAAAAACATATCTCCCCTTGCTACTAAATTTGCCCAAAAGATTTTCATACATTTTTTGCTTACCATGAATCGACCAAAGTCACATAAGGAATAATTTGCATGCGGTTTGGTTTAAAAGTGCGTTCCAAACTGTCGAAGCATCTGAATCTTTTTGTTGGAAAACCAAGCAAAAACTGATGACGCACTATTGCTGAAATAAACATCATACAGGGGCCTATTTCATAAAGACGTTTGTAAATTTTCATTTTACATAACTCCGCCTATTTTTTGTAAATAGGCGATAGAGGATATACGACACGGCAAATATTGATCGTTTAGCGGAGATAAAATGATAAAATGACGTGGTTGCGACCAATCAGCGCAGAACAGTGCGCGCAGATGCTCCCCCTGGATTACAAGTCAAAAAACCTTTATCGTGTACCGGTATTTTACAAAAAATAGGCGGAGAAATGTAAAATAAGAATTTACAAAGGTGTTTATGAAACAGGCCCCAGAACGACCAATCAGGTGCGTCTCAACCATGTTTGTGCAAATAATTTCTTATGTGACTTTGCGGTGATTACATAGCTATATTGGGTAGTCGTTTTGACAAAATTATTGGCCCCGTTTTTGATTGTTGCTTGAGTACTTTTGCCTGGGTATTTATAAAAAGTAGTGATGGCTGATGGATGGAAGTCTAAAACACCTAATATATCACTGAAACTGAAACTTTTTAGGAACTGAGATTTCTAGAAATCTAGCCATTTTTTCAGGCCATATTTAATTGCAGTATCTTGCTCCTCTTATTTAATATTGTTAAACTGCTGTTCGTCAAATCGATTTGAACTATTATTAGATGCCCAGATTTGGTTAGTAGTTTTATTCTGCAATGCCAGTAGCACCAAAAATATATAATAAAAGAAAAATGAGACACTTAGAACAAACTGCTTGTAAAAAACGGTCCTATTTAAATGGGACCTTTGGATTTTGGTCCCATATAAATGGGATCCCATTTAAATGGGACCTATTTAAATGGGATCCCATTTAAATGGGACCAAAATCGAAAAGTCCCATTTAAATAGGACTTTTTACAAGCAGTTTCTAAGTGTCTCATTTTTCCCTTATTATATATTTTTGGTAGCACGTGGAATAACACAACGAAATATTTTTAAGTCTCTGTTACAAAATAATTAACATTTTGCTTTAACCCGTACTCAACCGGTCCAGTTCTAGAACTGTTCGGAACAGGTTCTAGAACTGTTCCGAACAGTTTTAGAACTGTTCGGAACAGTTCTAGAACGCATAGCACAGGGGCATGTAGAGTACCGGTTAAAAAAGTTAAATTAAGAGTATTTGTCCATACTCCATACATGGAGAATACAGATTTCATATTCGATTCTTAGTATATCCAGGGTCGGCATACTCATAAAGCGTGTATCCGGATTTTTTAAAATCGTTATTTATGTTAGTTACTCTGCAAACAAAATCCGCGATAAGCCTTAAAATGTTCGGTAAATTAATAAAATATTTTACTGATTAATTTTTATTGAACATTAAACGAAAAAACATTAAGTTTATTTATCGGGACTGCTGCAGCTGTTCAACATAATTCCTTCTGGAGCTCAAGAACTGCGGAACGATGCTCCGCTTTCGCAGCTCTGTAGCAACTCCTGCAGATACGGGCTATTTTTGCACAAATATGGCTAATCACTAAAAAGTAATTCCATAGACTTAAATTTTTTTAAACTTATTAAAAATGATACAAATGGCCAAAAATCAAGCCATGGTTGAATTACATCTAGCTGACCTAGTAAGTTTGTATAAGAGACATAAGCGCACCAATTAAAATTGTGCGGTTTTGACGTTTTAAAAAACGAAGAACGCATAATTATTTTTAATTCTCATTTTTCAGAAAATATACAAAAAATTAGTCAACTTTACCCTTTAAAAATTTTATTTTTGTTCCAAATTGAATAATTTTAAAAAAATTGTTAATCAAGGTATTTAAATTAAAACATATTTTAAGCGTCGCTTATTTAAATGGTGGAGCTCTGAAACTGCCTACTTTAAATGGGGGGAGCTCCGGATCATGTTATTAGAAGGTTGGAACATCACTAATATAATAATCTAGTAGAAGCTTAAAGTATTACCACACAAAAACATTTTCTGGGGTGTGTGAACACTAATTTTTGTTTATTAATGAAAATTAAAAATATTTGATTCATTCCAAAAATTCGCTTTATGAATATCGACAAACGACAATATTTTTTTGCGAAATTTGCTTATTAAGAAAAATTTTTAAAAAATCAATTCATTAAACAAATATAAAACACGCACTTTGCGAATACGGCCCGGGCTGTCTATTTAGTAAAAAAATGAATGATCAAGCAATCATACAATCTCAGCCTTTTTGCGGCAACTGCCGAAGTATTTTACGCTATTGAAAATTGGTTTGCCCGCATATCTCCTATAGCCTGTCGACACGTGTTCTTCCATAGATTGCCAAAGAACTTGATGGCGATGCTGCCTGACATTCCAGTCGCGAATTCTGTACAATACTAGTTATGTTTCTATCCTTTAATTTAATGCTCCTGAGCCCCGATCATAGATGAAGCTCCAGAGCTCTGCACCTTAAATGAGCTATTTTAAGCATATTAAGCGTAAAATATATTTTAAGTTATTATATTTAGTTTTCACTTTTTACAACTGTTTTTATTGTTTTAAATAAATTTAAAAACAATAGCTTAAAAACAACTGAAAATATAAACTGGAGGATTTGTCTTTAATTATTATGAATTACTACAAGAATAGAGCGGAGCTCCGGAGTCCCGAAAAGCAAAGTTCAGAAACTATCACTAAATATATATACTGTATACAAAGTAATGCCAGAGTTTATATTGTCTATTTTATATAAATTATTTTTCAGAAATAATCTTTAAAGTCAATAATAATTATTATTTAATGTATTATTATGTTAATTGTATTATCATAATACTGCGCCATATTTTTATTTTTAATATTTTTGTTTGTTGAAAAAACCAGTATAAAAGTGTATAATCCGGGTCCCGGATTGTGCCAGGATTCATACTTATATAACAGATTTTTTTCTGTTTTGGGTCAAAATATTTTGACACTGCTAAGAAATAAGAACACACTAAAATATGTTTTGACGGATTTTGCTGTATATAATAGTGTAATGTAATGTAACTTTTTTTTAAACTATATAACTCTGTTTTTTTAAACCAATATTTTTCTTGACATAGGACAACGCGCCTTTCGCTGCACGCATGTATGTTTGTAAACTGTTAAACAAATCTAACTTCTTCACACTCACTCCATTGAGAAGATTTTACCTCGAAATCTATCAAAATACTATTACATCATTTTGCCAATTTTCATTTCGAGAACTTTCTATTTTCAAAATTAAAATCGGAATTAAAAAACACTACCACACTATCATACATGGGCAAGTTGGTCCGGAGTGGGGGGGGGGGGGTTAAACCCCAAATTAGGGGGGGGGGTTAAAATCCGAGAAACGCAAAATACCCATATCGTTTTTTTTCCGGAGTGCATTTTACCCATATCGTTTTTCGATTTTGAAGGAAAAATAGGTAAAAAACGCTAATTTTAGGTCAAAAAGCCCTTTTTATTGCATTTTTGAGCTTTTTTTTGCTTAAAACATTCATTTTGACCTCAAAACTTAAGTTTGGAGGCAGTTAGAAGTCATTTTAAAGACATTTTTTTTCTTCATTTTTCCAAAATTGGGGGGGGGGTTAACCTTTTCTCCCCCCCCCCCACTTCTGAGTGGGGGGGGGGGTTAAACCCCCCTTCTCAGAATTTGGGGGGGGGGTTAACCCCCTCCAACCCCCCCGTGCCCATGTATGCACACTATACAAACTAACGAGACTTGTGAGACTTAAAATTTGAAACCTAAGGGAAAACTAACCATGTACACAAATATTTTTTTTTCGAAAATTTGCAAATAATTCACAGACAAACCAGTATTTATTTAAAATGCTTCTTGAAATTACGAGAAAAAAAGCATTTAAAATCACTCAAAATTGCATATTAGTTAGTTTTTGTTCATTGCAAATCTTGAACAAAATAATATTAAATTAATTTTAATTAAAAAATATGTTAACTGCTGCCATATTCAACTGTTATTTACACATTATAATTTATAAATTTTATTATTTTTGGAACGCAATAATTTGATTAATCGCAACCAAATCATGAATATTCACCAGGTATTTAAAAAAGCAGCCATAACAAACAATCGGCAATAACATTAATAATAATAATATCACTTAAAAAATGATGCAACATCACGGCTTAATCTTCTATTCAAAATGTGTCATAAAAAATTATTATATCTATAAAATGTAAGGTTAAGCATCACAAGTCACATCAAATAGTAACCATACTGATACAATAGAAATGAAAGTGTCATTACTACGGCAGAATATAAATCAAAAAAGAAAATAAGAAAAATCAAGTTTCTTGAGATCATATCCATAAGGGACCGCAATATTCAAAAATTGCATTGTCACAAATTGTTTTCGTCTTGTAATTTTATGTTTCAAACAAAATAAGAATTTCATTAACTTATAGTTTTTATTTATATAAAACTTATAAATCAAAAAAAAATGTTAGTTCAAAGAATAGAGCTTATTAAAATCTATTTGAAAGACATTTTCTTCCCCAGTTTTCAGAAATACAACGGTTAATTTCTCACATTTTGAGCGATTGAGATTAAAGGATAGGTATAATAAATAAGTTGAATTCCATAAAAATCGATTGATTTTAATGAAAATTTGCAGAAAGGTAGCTAACGTAGTAAAAAATATGCTTAAAATTCTATCGATTCCTACCTGTAACAAATGAAGGATCATTTTCCAAAAAACGACATGTTTTAAAAACAAAACTAAAAAAATACTTCATGCAAAAAAAAACTCACAATCGGAGCAGAAATATTTTTTTGGTTTTGACTAATTCTGCAGCAGCGACTAGGTGTTAGTAAATAAGGACGTTATCCCTGCAAAACAATTGAAAAGAGTTTACCAACCAACGCCAAATACCCAGTTTTAATTTTTTTCCCAAAACAATCTACCATAACCAAAAACTGTCTAGGGGTTATACAATATTTGCGGGCATTTCAAAACTTTAAAACCATAAGGTCAAAATTTACAAAAAACTTAAATTTAAATCAAATTGCAATTATTGCAGCGATTATATTTTTAAAATTAGACAGTTTACAACTACATTTTTTATGTATTTTTATTTGATTTAGGTTTTTAACTTTAAAGGGCTATTTGTCAGTCTGCCCCCATATTGCCCTTTTACGTTATAACAGTACCTTGAATTATGGATAGTATATGCTTTTTCATGAAGCCCGTATTGTTTTTTGTACGTTATCGTTAGTAGTTAAATAGAATAATCAAAAATATAAATATACCAAGTGAAAAAGCATTTATTCTATTTACCTCTATATGAAAACCATAGTATAAGAATACCAACGTAACTTTCAAATTAATAAAGCATGCTAATGATTGTAATATATTTTTGATAGTTTTAGCAAAAAATTTTGATATACCTAAGCTATTATCTTTTAAAAAATCCCTGATTTGAATAAAGTTTTTTAATTCTTTTTTCCCAGCATAATTTTTTTTTATTTTTGCCAGTTGTGAACGAAGAACATCCAGATATTAAATGATTTTATAAAATAAGTGAATTTTAAGCAGAAAAAGCAATAACAAATCACAAATAAATACGCAAACAAAAAAGTATTTTAAGCTTAAAGAAATCAGGTATTAAAATTAGTTTGGGAAACAAAATTATACTAAATCCAAAATCCATAGTAAATACATTGAGAAGTGGGTTTGCTGTCTGCAGAAATGTTACTGAAAATATAAAAACTGCTAAAAATGGTTTAAAAAAAGTAAAAGTTTTGCGCTCTGCATGTAAAATTATTTACTCATAGCAAGTCATTACGAGTCATTATTTTGTTACTTTAATCAACCTGAAAAGTCACTACTTAAGACTTCTAATTAAATTATAATTATAAGAAAACTGGTGATTCTGCGAGAAAATTCTCAATTAAAGTAACCTTAGAGTTGTAAATAAATAAAAATGACAAAAAATCAATTACATAGTAAAAAAAACGCGAAAAAGTTTAAATTTACTTCAGTTGTTCTAAGGGGAGAGTGGGATTGCAATAAATTTGCAAGTTATAACCGTTTAGCTTCTATTGGCGTGTTTACAGGCAAGTTTTATTGGATCAGGCAATGGTTTTTATGCAGTTTATTTTGAAAAGCTAAGAATACAGCAAAAATTTGGATTTAAAAATAATTGTGTAATATAAGTGAAAAATATTTGTTACACATTGATACGCTTTCACTGCTTACAGCGATGACAAATAGTTATATTTTAACAAACGGTATTTATTATAGATTCCTTTAGCATTTGTTGAAATACACTAAAATAACAAAGTTTCCAAGTTTTCGGTTCTACTTCTAAGTGCCTCGGAAAAGTTGATGATGTTTCAAAATCTTGTTTTACATTCTACCACATCCAGGGTTTCACTACGGAAAAAAATCACAATTAAAGCAGCCGCGTATTGCAGCCATCCAGCCTCATAATAAATGTAAATCTAATGCTGTCTAGTCTAACAAATAGTCTAGCCTAGTCCGAATTGGACGATAAGTCCGCGCTGCTGGGCCGCGGGGAGAGTCGGCGCGTAGGCGAATCCAATCGCTTAGATCGTTTCCGTATCAGTTTGATCAGCCCTTCGCTATTCTTCCGCGATGGGGGATTGGAAACTCCCTCTTTAAGCGGTTGAAGGAGAGCGTCTGTGGCGCTACTAAACTCCGGGAAGACTTCCTCCCCGCGCGGCTCCGCCCCCAGGGCCAGCGGGGAGTGAGGGAGTTGGAGTTTGCTGGCGATGCTGCGGTGAAAGGCTTCCATTTTCCGCTCCAATTCGTTCAGACGGGCGATGTACTCCGAGCGATTACCGCGCGGTTTCGCCCGCATGGCGTTCAACTCCGATTGGACGGTAGTCATCAGTTGTTCCAGTTCCTCCAATGAGTGACACTCGTCGCTGCTGCTGTCTGCTCTGGAGGCGGAGCGAGAGGCCACGCCCACCACCGAGTCCAGAGGAGGACCCGCATCCAGTTTCATCATTTCGTTCCGAACTTCCTCCTAGAAATAATATAACTACCAATTATTATTAGGTTTTTCCTATTTTTTTAAAAAGTTTTTTTAAATCAAATCAAATCAAATATGTTTATTTTAGAAATTTTAACAACATAGCAAATATCACAGCGAACCGATCATGTTCACTAATAATTACAAAACCATGACTTTATGTTGAAATTGACTAATAGACTTAAATTACTTTACGCTCTAAGATGAGCCACCAAGACTTCTTTTAAAAGTAACCAGGGATGTTGATAGTACTTGTTTTTGTGATAAAGAGTTCCATTTTGATACAACTCTATTGGAGAGAAAAATTTTTTCTAGAATCTACTCTACTTTTGTTTATTTTCAACTTATAACAATGCCCTCTTGTATAATTTTGATTTAAAGTGAAAAATCAGAAATGTTTACGCTGCTGTAACCATTTAGTATCTTGTAGCATTCTGTAAGATCAAAATTATTTTGACGGTCTTGCAGTTTTTGTAATCCTAGAAATTTTAATCTTTCTTCGTAAGACACCATTTTAAGATTACATCTGTTAAATAGTCGACGAGTAAAAGACCTCTGAACATTTTCAGTGATAGTAATATCTTTAAGCAAATATGGATTCCATACAACACTAGCATATTCTAACTGCGGTCTTACATATGTAATAAATCTTTGCAATACATTTTTTAATGAATTTGAAGAAAACGTTCTAAAAATTAAAGAAGAAGTTCTTAAAGCCTTTTTTGAAATAATTTCGCAGTGATTAGAAAATTTTAAATTTCCTGACATATAAACTCGTAGGTTTTTTACTAATGTGCTTTCTGAGAGTGCTTCTTTGTCTACAATGTATTTAGATTTTAATGTTTCATTTTTATGTTCAATATGCAAAACTTCACATTTGTTTTTGACCAACTGCAACTGCCAGGCTTTTGACCATTTTGTAATTCTGTTTAAATCGTCTTGAAGATTACTAGTCATTACATTTTAATTTTCAGTCAAAAAGCTGGTGTAAAGTTTGGCGTCGTCTGCAAACAATTTTATTTTAGAATGAAATATGCAGTTAACGATATAATTAATGTAGACCAAAAACCAAAACGGACCTAACACAGAACCTAGCGGAACTGAGTTTTTTACATGATATGATTTTGATTTAAGATTACTTTTAAATTTCTTTCAGCCAAAAAAGCTTTATTCCAATTTAGAAATCTCCCAGTTACACCATATTTTTCCAGCTTAAACAACAACTTTTGATGTGAAACTGTATCGAACGCCTTAGCAAAATCCAAATATAACTCATCAATCATTTTTTTATTGTTGCGGAATTACTAGAGCAGTTTTTCAGTCCTCGGGCATGATATCTAAGTCAAAAGATTTTTGAAATAATAAACTTAAAGGTTCGGCCAAACTTGTACCAATTTTTTTTAAAAACCGCAGAAAAACAGTCAGCGGATTTTAATAATTTATTAGGCAGCTTTTTAATTGATTTTATTATTTTGTTTTTTTTAAAGGTCATATGCTCAAGATTAACCTTTTCTTTGGTTCAAAATATGGAAGTTTTTCATTATCCTCAATAAAACAGTACTAAAATACTGTGCAAAAATTTCCACTTTTTCTTGATCTAGAGTTGCAAATGCTCCATCATCTTTTAATATTGGAGGTATGGTGTCTTTATGTTTTATTTTGTTGTTAACATATTTGTAAAAACTGTTAATGTTTCTTGCAATCAAAACACGATTTTCAAGATCTATATTATAATTTTTAACTATTCGTTTATATTCTCTAGACTATATTTTATAATCTGTTTTATTCTTACCGTTTTTAAATTTACGCCATGCTCAGGGACGTAGCCAGGGGGGGGGGGGGGGGGGGGGGCGGCCGCCCCCCCCCCCCCGAAACGGTCGGACAGGAGGAAAAATAAGGATAGTGGTTGGGCGGGGGGGGCGGCCGCCCCCCCCGAAATGGTCGCCAGATAGTAAAATTTGGGGGTTTTCAAAGGCTAAAAATTCAAAATTTTCTAGCGCCTCGCTAATCGCTCGGCGCCAAACTTTAAAATAATTTTAGTACCCCAATGGACCCCCAAAAACCAAAAATTTGTTCCGCTTCGCTTCGCTCAGCGGTCACTTTCTATAGTATACATACATATATATCTCGTTATTTATGTTGCCTGATGCTAATGTTATTTTAAAGTTAGTACAATAATTTTTATAAGTAATAAGTACTACACAGAAAGCAAAACAAACAATCATATTGGTTGATTTATGTACCTCCCCCCTCCTAAATTTTCCTGCCGCCTATAGCATTGGCTCGGATTTTTTTCATATAGGTAGGTAGGTACCCTAGAAAACATGGAGCTGAGATGCTGCTCATGTGCTTTGGTTTACAATGTGGGTTTAGCCAAGGGGTCTGAAACTAACGTCTCTAAATTCCTTTTTTGTAAAATCCAGGCTCTGTCAATGTGTGCTTATGTATTTTTTAACTAAGAAAACATGTTTTTACCGCTAAAAACATTAGATAATAGGTTATTAGGCCAAAAACAATGTATTATACAGCTTTATCTACGTTTATCCCTGCTTTTTTAACGTTTTCAAAAATTAAGGGGGGGCTCCGCCCCCCCCCCCCAAAATTTCGGAGGGGGGGGGGGCGGAGCCCCACCCCCCCGAAATTTTTTTTTGTACTAAAATCCGCCCCCCCCCCCCAAAATGAAACTCTGGCTACGTCCCTGGCCATGCTTTTTGCTTTTTTGCTTGTATTTTTTTAATATTGGAAGGATACTGTGTTTTTTATGATAATTAAACTTTTTTAGTGGGACATGGTTTAAAATACCTTCAATTAACACAGATTTAAAAGTTTGCTACCACTCCTCAACGGTGCTATCAGAAGAAAAAAGTTGATCCCAATTTACTGATGATATGTAAAGAGCAAGCATTTTGTAATTACCATTTTTAAGTCAGAAAGCCAAAGCGATCCATCCTTATTTTGCGTTTGATAACCAAAAATATTAACATTAAGTTGGAACTGAATTGAATGATGATCCGAGGTTGAAAATCCAGGGTGAATTAAAAGTATTGACAATTTCGGGATCATTTGACAAAACTAGATCCAGAAAATTATTACTTCTTGTGAAGTCTTTTAGAAGCTGTTTTAAACTTAATTTACTGAATACATGAAAAAATAATTTTTCGTTTTGATTTTTTGATTTAATTTTATAATTACGCCAGTCGATTCCTGGCAAATATAAATCGCCTGCAAGAATTAAAGATCCTTTAAAACTTTCACAGTTATTTTGTAAAAAGTGAAAAATATTTTTATCTTTAATCGCGGTTGAGTTAGGTTTTCTATAAAAACAAATTAACCTAATTTTAGATTTATAAATTAAAAAGTCGATTACGATCACTTCAATGTTTTTATATTTTGTATCAATATTATACTGAACAGCATTTAGTTCGCGTTTTGCTAAAATACAAACTCCTCCTCCCTGTTGATCAACGCGATCCTTACGGAAAATATCAAAACTGTCATGTTTATCTAACATGTTGTTGGTAATTGAGTCATTAATCCATGATTCTGAAATTAACAAAAAATCACAATCACCATACAAAGAATCTTGACCTGTAACTAAGCATTCAAATTCAGAGAGAGTTTTTTAATCTTCTAGCGTTAAAATATGAAGCATTCAAATTTTTAATTTTTTTTTGCGATCGAATCGCTAAACTTTCTATTTTGAAAATGATTCTTTTAGGTCTTTTTTTGTCTAAATCGAATAAATAAGGGGTCGCCATTTTTTAAAATATCTAATTGTAATGCGCCTGTTGGTACCGCTTGATAATTCTTTTTTTTTGCTCAGCTAGGCCTTTTGTTTTTCCCGCTGTTGTTTGTTTAAGGAGGGCCGCACCCGCACGTACACGTTGGTATATTTGCTTTTTAAGTTTCCTCCATATCTTACTAGTTTATTTTGAAGTCGTTTCAAAGCGAATCGAATTTTCAATAAACGAGGATAACTTTGATCCTTTCTACCGATACAAAAATGCTCCGTGATAGAGACGGTTTCGTTGTCATCATTGAGCGTTTCTACCAGCTGTTTCACGCTTTCCCTCTCATCCGCCTGACTGTCGGACTCCGCTAGATCGGATACGACCAACAACGACGAATGATCGCGGATCGCTTCCATGTTCTCCATCTGCTGCTGAATCATCGGTAGCAAGAGCTGAAAAACCTCTTCACGTATGTCAGCCACAAGCTTTCTATTAAGGTTGCTTGTGACCTCTAACCGTGCGACTTTTTCTTTTATAGCTTCTTTTTTCCCCCAAACCTTTTTCGTTTTGAAGCTCTTTAACTGTTTCTTTAAGAATTGCATTGTCTTTTTCTAATTTTTCCATTTCTTCCTTTTTAACCATTATTGAATGTAAGTTATAAGAGCAATTTTAAATATTTACAAAACCTGAAGATCAAAAATTACCCTAATTAACTGTGCAAATACGTTTTCCAAAAATAAATATGGCGGAAAGTTAAATTTTAATTAAAAAAGCTTAATAATACGTTACTTAAATTGAATTAAATGCAAATTGTCTTACAATGTATTTCTAATTGTCTTTTTAACAAGTTATGACAAAGTTTTGATCCAAATTGCATGAAATTTTTCGAATTTAAATGAGTCAAATGAAAGTAATAAGAGAACTTAAATAAAAACAACCACATTCCATCACAATCTTTACCGTGATTATCTTTAATCTTTAGAACACGAACAGAAAATTTAAAATGTAAAATTAGGACAGAAATTATGTTTTATAGTAGGTTTAAAAAGAAAATTCTTAACCACCTTTTTTTGTATTTATTATTTGGTTTAATAAACAAAAATAATTTTAGCTGAATTAACCATAAAATGCACAAAAATTAATACCACATAATACCACATGAACAAAGAATAATATTATTTCCTACCAGCAAACTTCTTTGTTCACTCGATTCTGTATCTGTGTCATCGGTATCAATATCAACCCGTACAATACCCTGAGTCTGGTCATTTTCCTAAATTAAAAAAAAATAAATCTATCCGTTGACACGTCATTAGTTGAACCAATCTGGTGCACGATGTGCTATGTTGATTTAAGATTGAAATGCTATTAAACAACATAAATGGCTTTTAAATTTTGGTTTAATAAGTTTCCCCCACCCTTTTATTTTTGCTTAGCACCTTGTTGTTAAATTTTTTTGCTTTTACTTTTTAAGATAATCTACGTTGTAACAAAGCACAAGGCATTTACGTAAACGGATTGAAATCTAATTAACGTGAATTCATTGTTTTTTGTTTATTTTAAATATAATATTAATTAAAACGATCCTAATTCTTTATTTAATCAATTAATTTAGTTACACAATATTTTAGTAATTATTTATTAATAACAAAGCGGTAAAAGAAAGGAAAATAAACAGAGCAGGCAGTAAGATTATTATCGTTTATACCTAAAAAAAAACTAATTGACAACACTGTAAATCCACAATGTGATTAGAATTTAAAAAGAAAACACATTAACAAAAAACAATTACATTTCTACTATACTTGCAGGAGTTTTTAACAACTGAAAACAATTATGGATCACTTAAAAGTTTAATAAAAGAACGAAAACAAAGTTACCAGTTGGTCCTTTCTTTTATCTCTCTTCTGCAAACCTTGGCCGGGCACTTGTGCGGGGAGGAAGGTGGCCTGGCTGAGTGTGAGCATGCGGATGGCTAGCTGTCTCAACAAGCCCTGCAGTTCCGCCTGAAAATTGGCCAACAGGAGATCCGGGTCTGGGAAACTACGCGGATCTACGGACAGGCTGAAATGCAAACTTATACAATTTTTTTATTCAAGTTCTTGTTTTAAAAAAAACGAGGGGGTTGTGGGGTCCCCCAGCTTTAACGTTTTGCCATCATTTGTTTAATACACGAAAAAATTTTCCTGCCTGTTTCTCACAGATTTTTTAACTCATTATTTAAACTCCTTTTTTTAAAATATGTAGTAAGCCACTCTGCTGGCTCTTTCGAAGTTGTTTTACCTACACAAATTGACTTACATTATTTTCATTCACATAACAATACTTTTAGCACAAAACACGCACTTTTGTACATTTTATTAAAGCTGATAAAAAAGTTGAAAGCCCATAAAAATTTATATTAAAATTTACAAAATAATTTTTGGACATCTGTTCTTAAACCTATTCTTTGAAAATAAATTGTTAACTTCCTAAAACTAATGGAAAGTCCATTTCATTTTAACGTTTATAGTACTGGGATCCCAAAATTTAAAGGGAAAGGGTGTCGACAGTTTCGGGTTTTTTTTTGGAAGACGGTGAGTAGTACCCCGCACCTAACGCTTACCCTAATCACCTTTGGCTCCTCCCTGGTAAAGTTTTTCTTTGATTTTAAAATTCATTTTTTCGATACAAATACACACCGAACCCAGTTTGTTTATCACACGCTTCTTCCAATGAATTACATTAAGAAAAGACCAAACTTAAGTTTTAAATTCCACGTGATCCGAGCATTTTAAAATCTGTTGTAAGTTGGGATGTAGTTTAAAAATAGATTAAAACGACTTAAAAAGCTGCAATGATGCTAAAAGTACCTGACAACGATTTCGTGTCCGGATTGCACGAAGGTAAAATTGGCTTGGCATTCCGGGGGTATGGGTGGGTAGAGTAGGAGGGAGTGTATCCGCTTTGAGTTGAGACTCACTTCCCCACTGACTCTAATAAAGCTGAACACGGAGCCGCTACCCCGTTGTGTCCGCCCCAACACGCTTTTGCACCACCCGGCGGGCAGAATAAGATCACCTGCAATATTATTATTATTTTTATTTTAGATACGATGGACAAAATATTATAGAAAAGTTGACTGTTAAAATCATGGCCTTAGCCAGAATTTTGCGACAGGTTGAAAACTGCAAGTTATTACGCCAAAAAATGGATTCTATCTAGTGCTTGTTAGAAAAGGATAGGGGAGGAGAAGGGGAAAGTTTCCCCTACTTCCTCCCCCTAACTACGTCAATGGAAGTAAAAATTTCTACTAATTGTAAAATCCATGTTTTTTTTACTATAAACCGGAACAATTTAAACACCATAATGATAAAAAATGCTTACCGACAGCTTGAGCAATTCTAAAAGCCTGAGGAAAAGCGCCGTCCAGGGCCTCACCGAGCTTCTGCTGGACTTCCCAGACCCGCGGTATGTTGCCCTCCACGCTGACGGGGAGGTCAACAGGGATCATGACAAACTTGCAGGGCTCGTGACGGTTCACCGTCATGAACTCCCGGTAGGAGACCGGGACAGAAATCCGTACGTTTCGAGGGTGTCGCAATCCCTGACCGCGGAAATAGCGTCTAAAATAATAACAATGCATAAATAACACGCATTTCGCATTACAAGAATATATACATAGGTACATCAATTTAAAAGACAAAAAAAAATTTAAGAATAAAATGTTAAAAATTTCGGTGGATAAATGATTTCTTATAAAAAATATTCAGAGTAAAAATAAAATGACTTATAAAACAAAATGCAAGTGTGCTGTTATATTGTTCTAATTATTTCTGAAATAATAAAAATACAACACTATTTACTAAACAAAATCCTGGTTAAAAATTACAATTTTTTTTTGAACTGTGTTTTACCGACCTGAAGGCCCCGGCAACGAAGGCAAGTAAAAGTTCTGTGGTGCTGGAGCGAAGGATGCGTTCCGCTCTCATGAGTTGGTCCACGTTGGGCACTCTGGCCCATGTCACTTTCTTTGGGGGCAGCCTGGGCTCAGCACTGGGACGGTCGCTGTTGTTGGTTCTGTTGACGTGACTGCTGGAAAGTCGAACACTTCCACCCGCGCTGCTTGCCAATGAATTGCCGCGATACCTTCTGTAAAAATAGTAATAATTAACACAGAATAATCAAAAAAATTTCGCTTGGAAATAATGTTATTGTGGTGTTTATAGTATATAATTAAGTGATTGCCCCCTACCCACCAGGGATATGATGGAAATTAAAAACTGCGGGGGAAAGAAAATAGAAAATGTCTTCAATCTCGAGTTCACTACTGTTTTGGAAGCAATTAAGAAGATAAGTGTCTAGCCCTGAGCTATTCGTACCTACCTGAGCAGTTGAAAGTCTAATAACACGAAATTGTTCCTACCTGACGAGTTTTTTTTCTGCGGCGGTTGTTCCGATGGTTTTGCGAGCCACACTGGCGTCCGCCCAGGCGGAGTCCAGGCCCCGAAAGGAGGCGGCCAGGAGGGACAGCGGCCCCGCCGTCACCGTCTGACACCACGTCCACAATGTGTAAGAGATACTCACGAAAATATTATAAGGAGGTAGCACCATTCCTAAAAATACGTTATTTTATATACATAATTTAACATAAGAGAGTCTGATTACAAATGTTTTGAAAAAATGAACACAAGTGAAATGATTTGGCTTTAAAAAATATACAAAACCAACAGAATTTGTACTGCATAAAACACTTGATTAAATATTACAACTTTTTTTGTTCTGAATAAAGAGTAGCTTTTTATGAAAGTCATGCTGCTATACTGTAACTCACTGGTACAAAAGGATATAATATAAAATATAAGTGTCATAGGTGTACTAATTATCGATTTGACTGATAATTGTGATTTTAAAAATTTTTATACCCTAAATCGAAAATGTAGTTAAAAATGAAAATTTAGATACAAAAACATATTTTTAAAATTCTTGATTTTTTATTGTTTAAATAGTTAATTCGGACTCATTTTTATGTTTAAGTTTAGTTGTAGACATATTTTGTAGTTTTTTTAAAATTATGTTGGGGGGCGTTAACCTTTTTTCATCCACTCATTGGTGGTGGTAGAGTACACTTTCTGTGCATGGTTTTTAGCCTCGGGTCAATCCCCGAACTATCAGTACACAATGAAATATACAAAAATTTCGTATAAATTACACTTTTGCTTGGGGATTACAATTACAAATTACCCTCAATATTTTAATACTTCACACAACATTATCTATGTAGCTATATAATCTTCAGACACTTTATAAAATGCAAGTAAAAATAAAATGTCTTTTTCTTGATAGTTTTATACCTAATTACATATAATTTTCGTTATTGGTTTTTAAAAGAACTTTTAGAAGCCTTATAAATAAAGATAATTAGAGCAGAAACATACTATTATAACGTGAACAGGCTAAGTTTTTTTACTAAAATATAATATTTTAATTCTATACAAAAAATGCGCAAAAATAATATTGTTTTTTTTTCCTTAATAAATTGCGTTAAATTCCAAAATTTAAACAGAATTATACCTTAAATTGGCTTGAAACGGGGGAGACAACGGGGGGGGGGCGGTCTGCTTCTGGTATGTTCCCATTTTTTTAATGGATTACAATACAGGATGAAAAGCCCTTCGTGCTCATCTATAGCTGAGAGTTTTATTATTTACATTACCTTGAAGCTTTGGTTCAGTATCGAAGCATAGAGCTCCATCTGTGAGATGAGTTAAAACTTTTAATATACAGATATGATCAGAGATTAATGGATCCATTCGAAAGAATAGCAACGTGCATTTTGAATCGCTAAAATAATATTGCGGATTTATTTTACATAATATTTAACAAAATAATATTATGCGATATTGCGATTCAATTTTTTTCCTATTAAGTGTGAATTACGTCACTCTGCTTTTTTTGGGTTTTACAGAATAGCGCTCTAAAGCGCGTAAAAAAGATTATATTAACCCTAGCTCTCCAACATCTCTTTATTAAAGCGCAAGGATCTTTTATATAGAAGCTTATACGCCGCGAAATAAACCCTGAGGATTCGAAGAACTAATTCCAAAATCCAAACAGCGTTATTTTCATATTAAGATTTCTAAATAAATCTATTTATGTACACATGTTGGTTGAGTTAAGAAGTAAACTCAACACAATCAAAATTGTTCAAGCAATTTTAAATGTAGGTACCACGGTACCGAAAACTGTTTTTTTTAAAGGAAACAGATAGAAATGGGAATGGGGGTAGGCGCATTATAAACTCTGAAAATAAAAGATTAAAACCGTTGATATACGTCAGATTTTGATAAATTATAACAATGTTAAAATAGCGTAGCAAGCAATTTTTTGTTGTTGTTGCATTACCTGAAACTTATCTTCCCTATGCAGATTATGCAAAGGACAGACGCTAAAACAAGCCAGAGGGGCGAGAAAATTTCACCCCTATGGTTGAGATTATGGTAGCAAGCAATCACAAACGTTAGGTTTTGATTTAGGTCAAATTACGATCGTTAGGAATAATTCTGTGCCCTTACAAAAATCAAAGCGGATTTTGTAAAAAAATTGTGTCTTTCATAAAATAGTTTACTTAGTAACAAAAATACTGGAAAGATACTTTAAACAAAGTTTTGTCCTTTTTTAATCATTACTTGCGGCGAATACCAGGTGGGTGAACAGCCCGAATGGCCGCATTCTCGTTAAAAACCGCTATTATTAAATTATAGTATTTCTTAGTTTATAACAACACGGATCTTGATTGAATCGTCACCGTGATAATTTCCGAGGTAGCGCCTTTTACTTTTTTTAAGCCTCACAAAGGCGATTCTTATTATGGGGGCAGCTTAATGAAAAAATAAGTAGAGAAATTACTCGCCATGGTCTTAAAACATACCAAACTCACCTGAAATTACTGACGACTTGGACCGACCAGAGCGGTTTTTCCGCGTCCAATGGAACGGCGGACACGCGATTCAGTTCCGCCTCCAAGTCCCGCAGAGTCTTTGCCCCTCGGAGGTAGGGGGCGCTGTTCCTCTCCGCCGAGGATCGGGAGGCGGAGGGAACGGACAGCGTCTCCGCGTTGGAAATAACGTGCTCTTCCATTTGGAAGGTGTCGTAATGGGTCCATTTCCGGTGACACCCATTGCAGTAGTCAGCGCTGAGGCTCTGTGAAAACTTCGGATAGACCAGAGTCCCGCGGTAGTGTTTCATCGCCACGATTTTCTTGGCCAGGAGCTCCGACACCTCGGAGGGTTCCAAGTCCCCTTGAATTGTCGCCACACAGTGAATAGGATCCGGTCTCATATTCAAATCTACAATAATGTTAGATGTTTTTATTTTAGTTTTTTTTTATTTGAAACAATTTGCGCTTTTTAACTTTAAGGAGTCTCCAGAACCAAAATTCCCGTCAGAGTAAGTACAGCAATATTCGTTTGTTGATGTGTTATTTCGCAGATAATTCTTTGAAAATCCACCTTTTTCTATGTAATAATCTTACGGCCTAATCCACACAAAAGGTTTTATTCTAATATTGTTAATATCCCACTTTTTGTTAAAGTGTATCAAGACTGAAATGAAATAGAAATACCAAGCAAAATACTATACAAAAATAAAAAACTTCTTGAATTTTAATCCCTAACGTGTTTTGAATTTAGTGCAAAAATTTAGTTGTGTATGGCAAGTTGTTTTTAGTAGATGTTACGAATGACACCGACGCCACCGAGCATTTTACAATTTTTATAAATATTTTTGAATGTTTAATAATTTTTCTTTGCAAAAATACTTACACATGTTACGGTTCAAAACAAAGGGTGGCATATACGACAGTGATAGTAAATGGATGAAAAATTCTAGTGATCATTTCACAAAATGAAAATGTAGATTATTAGGAATAACATGGTGGGTATTTGCGGGTTTCCCAAAGGATTACGAATCCTGCAGTTGTATATAGATTGTTTAATTTAATTTATAATTAAAACAACGGTTTAACACACATTCGGATATGTTCTTTGTCTTATGCATCATTCGCGTAACTGATATCATATAGATAGAATATAGGAGAGAAAAAATTAAAATAAGTAGCATTTTTTAATTTACTAACATACAAACGTAAATAATCAGTCTCGTTTATTACAAATTTTGCTTGGCAAAGCGTTTAAATTATTTTCATTATAAACGAACAACAATCCCTTTCTTAATATTAAAAATAATACATAATTCACGCCAAATATCAGTCAAAAGCTTCACTACAAAGTTTACTCATGTATTGACATGTCAATAAATAATGAAAATCCAAAACTCAAATAAACAAAGACTTATAACAGCAAGGCCAATCGCACAAAAAAAGACTTTGAAAACGGTACAAATTTCAAACCGATCATCGATGTGATCGGGAGGAGGGGTGTCGGCAATTTCGAGATTTTTAGAGAAGATATAACCAATAATCCCCCTTGGCCCACCATAGATGTTTTTTTTGGGGGGGGGGACAGAGGGGTCCACACCCCACCTAGAACCAAAATTTTGGACTCCCCCCTAGAAAAATTCAGGGGCCCCCCCTTCCCCCAAAGCTCGAGAGTGGTCCGGCCTGACCCCTCCCTAGCGAGGCTGACCCCCTTCCCCTCCCCACCAATTTGGAAGTATAGTTTTTATTTACTGTCAAAAACACGGTTTTTTAGTTAAAAACAATGTTTAAATACATTTTTTAGGCCTAAATAGGCGGTTTTAGTCATAAAATTCAATATTAAACCTAAAAACACTTAAATTATTGAGGTAAAAAAAATTTTGTTAACAAACTGGACCCCCTGACCCCCCCTAAATTTGAAATCTTGCACCCGGGGTCGACCCCCCCTAAAAAGCCAGGGAAGTCCGGACCCCCCTGGACACCCCCACCCTAAAAAAACTAGGCAATCATAGGTGAGCACGGTCGGGGAAGCTAGGGGGGGTGGTTACCCGGGGTAAATTGAATTTTGAATTCTAGGAGGGGGGTCCCAGGGGGGTCCGGACCTCCCTAGCTTTTTAGGGGGGTCGACCCGGGGTGCGAAATTTTGAAATCTAGAGGGGGGTCAGGTGGGGTCCGGTGTCCAAAGCAAAACAGTTTTAAACCATAATAACTTTAATAATTGTTCTTTTATAGGATAATACTACATTTTATTGAATAAAAAGCCATATTCATGTATAAAAAGGGTGTAAAAGCATGAATATGTGATGAAAATTCACGTTTTTGGAAGAAAATGTAGTATAAAAAAGGTACCTAAAATTTTACCGAGGGGGGAGGGGGGGGGTCAGATTTCAAAATCTAGAGAGGGGTCAGGGGTAAAAAATTCGGAAATTTGGGGGGAGGGGGGGCCTCCCCTAGATTTTCGTCTAGGGGGGGAGGGTCCCAAAATTTCGAGGCTAGGGGGGTTGACCCCACCCTGCCCCCCTTTCTCACTTATGTAGGCAATTCTTGGGCTTAAATGATAACTTAAATGATAAAATGCAATTCTTGGGCCATAACTTCTTACGGAAGAATTAAATGCTAAAAATAACCTTAAAATTTATGTTCTTTCCGATTTAAGAAATAAAAATGTTTTTAGGTGTATTAGTGATGTTCCTACCCTCTAATATCATGCTCCGAAGCTCCGGCCATTTAAAGCGGAAGGATCTCCGGAGCTCTGTCCATTAAATGAGCGATTTAAGCTTGAAATACATTTAAATTTAGTCTATTTGCATTTTTAAGACTATTTCTATTCTAGTGTATTTTGTATAAGTTTTGACAAAAATTTGCACAAAATTTTTGACAAAATAATATATGGATGGCATCACTCTTTAATCATTCATGAAATTAGTACCAAAATAAGGCGGAGCTCCGGAGCTTCGGGGGTGCTTCGGAACTCCTAAAAACAGAACTTCGCTCCGTAGCTCCGGGGCACATCACTAATGTGTATAGTGTATGTATGTATTGTACTTCTAGATCGGCCAAATCGATAATTAGTCCACGTCTGCCACTTTTACATTTGAAAACATTTTACAACAGCTTTCTTAATATTTAAAAAGTCTTACTTCCAGACGCCCTTTGCTCCAGCGGCCACCAGGGGTCGCAGTGTTTGCGGCGGATTGTCGGAGATCGACAGGTGAACAGCAAACCGAGGAAGAATCGCAAGGGCACCACCGCAATCAGAAGTAGGAGTCCCAGCAGTATGAAGGGCAGGCCTATGAGGAAGCCGAAGACGTAGTAGAGGAAGGCGCTGAGGAAGGCCAGGAGGACGTTCTCTTCCAGGAAATGCCTGATCCTGGCCGGTTTCAGGTAGTCCGGGTGCGGCGGGGCGGCGGAGTCGGGGAGGCTGACGGTGCGAGCCCGAACCTCCGGAGGTCCCAGTTGGCTGTCCGATCGAGCCAGGGAGTCCCCGTTGGGCAGGGATCCAGAAGTGCTGAGTTCCTCCTGAGGACTGAGCGGGGCGCCAGTGGCCCCGTCCAGGAGCGTGGACCGCTCCCCGATCTCCCCGCTGTCAGGAGGCCGCTCCAGGCTGACTGACATCCACAATACTAGCGTCCAATTCCACCACCACCTTTCTAAACAAACTAATATAGTTACAAATATGTAATCAATGGCAAAAAAAACAAGTCACAATATCACGCTGTCGGTCGGATACAGAAAAAACAGTTACAAATTGGCAAAAACAAAAACAAATATACATGTTAAATCTCATATATTATGAGATATATAGGTTTGATAATGGCTGTTTTAAACCCCTTTTACAACGGTTTTTAAACTTGTGGGGTAGTCCGCCTCTCTCCACCCCCCTCCTTCCTTCGCGAAGCGTGGCATTTTTTATAGGTTTCCTTTTTTACTTTTTGAATATTGTGTTATATATAAAAATTTAATATAAATCTTAGTGCATTCCGAAACCATAAATTAATCAATATAAAAATTTTTCCCGCTGCGCGGGAAGGTCAAATTTCTTATCAATAATTAATATTTTTTGTTATTATGACTTCAACCTACTCATGCGCAAAATATAAAGACATCAGGCAATAGATAGTTTTGTTATAAACAATTTCATCACCAGATTAATTTTGAAGATCACACAAAATTGCATAGAAATTAGGTAAAGAACCAAAAATTAAAATGTATGTTCACGCGATCACCGGGGGACAATTTTTAAGCAGTTTTTAGTCCATATTTCAAAAAAATTTCCTAGCTGCCGGGACCGTGCTCATCTATGCACGGCGCTGCGTGGCGAGATTATATCAATACGCGACGCTTCCGCACTATTAAGTCTAATCATGTTTGATAACTAAACTACGTCTGGTCACTTAGTTGCAGTGTTAAATAGATACTTAACAATACAACGTACTGACCGCTACACATTGATAAATATTTAAAATAGAAAATATGCAACATTAGATTTTCAGGTCTCCAAAACAAACTCATGAAAATATATTTTTTAAAAATTATGCACGAGTATTTAAATTTTTATGACTACACAAACACGAATTGAAACAATAATTATCTTCTGCATTCTAGCATTTAATCTTTCCTACAGATAATATCTTAAGATAGAAGAACTCAAGAAGGGGCAAGTCAAGAAAGAAAGCAGATGGCTACGGAAAAGAACATAAATAATAGTTTCGAAGAAAGAAAGATGTCTTGTCTTGTATCTAACCAAGCTAATCTATTCTAGAGTCGAGCTGTATTCTTAACTGCCTACGCTTACCTGTATATCATGAACGAAAATAAGCCACGTGTATTATAAAATTAAAAATACATGTTTTACTTTGTGAGTGAATGTCCGAAATTAATCACACCTTTTTATTATTATCACCATAGATAAACACGGTCAAAACGCTAGGGGAGTGTTTACCCCGGGTAAATGACATTTCAAAATCTAGGAGGGGGTCCTAGGGGGGTCGAACCCCCCAGCTTTCTAGGAGGGGTCGACCCGGGGTGGAAGATTTTAAAATCTAGAGGGGGGTCAGGTGAGGTCCAATTTCCGAAACAAAATACGTTTAAACCATTAAATGTTTAATAATAGTTTGTTTTATAAGATAATACTACATTTTATTGAATAAAAAGCGATATTTAGGTATAAAAAGGGTGTGAATTTGTGTTAAAAATCCCCGTTTTTGGAAGATAATTTAGTATAAAAAAGTACTTAAAATTTTCTCGAGATGGGAGAGGGGTCAGATTTCAAAATTTAGAGGGGGGTCAGGCGTCAGGGGTAAAAAATTTGAAAATTTGGGGGGAGGGGGGCCCCCAAAATTTCGATGCTAGGGGGAGGGTGAACCCCACCCTACCCCTTCTTGTTCATCTATGATTATCACCACTATGGTTTTCTGTTGTGAATTCAATTAATCAAATGTTTTATGGTAAAACAATAATGCTGCATAAATAATCTTATCACTCTGGTTAAGATATAGTACTAACTTTCAATTTTTTTTTATCCAAATCCAATTTTCGGACACCCCCCCAAATTTGGGAGGTCGGGTATACTCCCCAAAATCCGGGAGGCTACCCACCTATGGGTCCAAGAGCCCAAGAAGCAAGGATGCGTGCGTGTTTGTGTGTGTTCTCACCTACCAAAAGAAAAATGTAAATAAAAATAAAAATGTTTGTTGTTTGCCCGAGAGAAGTTTAAATAAAAATTCGTCTTAAAATGCACAAAATTTAAGAGAAGGAGGCATGAACACCCTAAATATTTTCTTCGGAAAACAAAAATTTTGGGACCTCCTGGGTGGGAGAAATCTACTCTACTCTACTTGCCCACATGCTGCGCCACTTCGAAGGTGGTGGTGCATTTGGATTTTGCAACTTGGAGGTCCATATCAAAAATTTTTGATATGAGTATATAATTTTAAAGTAACCATTTTAGTGTTTGCAGTACTTCGACCCAGTGGCGTGCTTGGGGGGGCGGGGGGTGGCCACTCCCCGCCCCCCCAAATCCGGCGAAGCCGAATATTTTTGTAAGGGGGACCCTTATGTTTTTTTAAAATTTTGGCAGAGAAAAATTTTTTCTTTAATATTAATATACATAAACTTTCCTGATGCCTTCCAAAAGCATATTAATAGTCAAAAAACTAAAATTTTTCCGGTACGCGGGTAGTTTATATTGACAATTTATCTCAGTTTTTCGATTTTAAATCGATTACCCCGTTCAGTAGTTAAGGCATAATTGTTTAATAAAATTACAATAAACACTTTTATGTTCTCCCCCGGGGGCCTGCCCCTTGACCCCGCTGGGGGCTCTCGCCCCCCAGACCCCCATATTTGGGGGGCTGCCGCCTTTCATACCCCCTTCAGAGTTTGTATTCACTCCTCCCCCCCCGAAATGAAATCCTGGGCACGCCATTGCTTCGACCCAAAAATAAATTTTAGGATTTCCAGTTTAATCTGAAACTCTATGGGGAAAAGGAGATTCTCGGCAACTTGGGATTTTTTTTTGAGATCTTTCCCTGGCTCACTTATGACCATAGGTGGACAGCAGTGGCGTGCCCAGGATTTCATTTCGGGGGGGGGGCGGTCTGGGGGCCCTACTAACCCTGACGGGGGGGTCTGGGGGGCGGCAGCCCCCCACATATGGGGGGTCTGGGGGGCGATAGCCATAGGTGTTTTTGGGGGGGGGGGACAGAGGGGTGCACCCCCCCCCTAGAGCCAAAATTTTGGACCCCCCCCTAGAAAAAAATCAGGGCCCCCCCCCCCCCCCAAAGCTCGGAAGCGGTCCGGCCTGACCCCCCCTAGCAAGGCTGACCCCCCTCCCCCCACACGACCAATTTGGAAGTATATATTTTTATTTACTGTCAAAAACACGGGTTTTTAGTTAAAAACAGTGTTTAAATACACTTTTTAGGCCTAAATAGGCTGTTTTAATACATAAAATTAAATATTAGACCTAAAAACACTTAAATTATTGAGTTAAAAAAATTTTGCTAAAAAATTGGACCCCCCTGACCGACCCCCCCCAAATTTGAAATCTCGCACCCGGGGTCGACCCCCCCTAAAAAGCCAGGGGGGTCCGGACCATACATGGGCACGGGGGGGGGGTTGGGGGGGTTAACCCCCCCCCCCAAATTCTGAGAAGTGGGGTTTAACCCCCCCCACTCAGAAGTGGGGGGGAGAAAAAGTTAACCCCCCCCCCAAATTTTGGAAAAATGAAGAAAAAAAATGTCTTTAAAATGACTTCTAACTGCCTCCAAACTTAAGTTTTGAGGTCAAAATGAATGTTTTAAGCAATAAAAAGCTCAAAAATGCAATAAAAAGGGCTTTTTGACCTAAAATTAGTGTTTTTAACCTATTTTTCCTTCAAAATCGAAAAACGATATGGGTAAAATGCACTCCAGAAAAAAAACGATATGGGTATTTTGCGTTTCTCGGATTTTAACCCCCCCCCCTAATTTGGGGTTTAACCCCCCCACTCCGGACCAACTTGCCCATGTATGGTCCGGACCCCCCCCCCTAAAAAATTTTGGCCTTCCACCCGGGGAGGGATCCCTCCCCTAGCGGACCCGACCAAAAACATCTATGGCGATAGCCCCCCAGCGGGGTCAAGGGGCGGAGCCCCTTGCCTGTCAGGGGGGTCCGGGGGGGCAGAATGCCCCCCGGGGGAGAAAATTTTTAATTTAAGGCGCTGAAATACACTTGAAATTTTAATTCCAGATGATACTTATTACAAAATTTAAGGTTTCTCATAACTACACATTTAAAACATGCGTTTAAAACGTTAATTAAAGGATAATAGTGTTTATAGTAGTTTTATTAAACTGTATACCTTAACTACTGAACGGGATAATCGATTTGTAATCGAAAAACTAAGATAAACTTATCAATTAATAATTAACTCTCCGCGCGAAGCGCGGAAAATTTTTTTTAGTCGTTTTATTTTAAGTTATTTTAATGTGGGTTAGCTTTTTGTAATTGTTTTTCCCCCCTCCAATTTTTTGGGTATTTTTCGGCAATACTTTTCCCGCCTTGCTTACTATTATAACACTTACAAATTTTTCTCCGGGAGGCGAATTTGGGGGGGTGTCCCCGGGTACCCCAAATTTAGGGGGGGGGGGGGGTGTCAGCAAAATCCGAAATTTTGGGGGGTATAACTCCCCCCCCAACCCTCCCTGCCCACCTATGGTTGTAAGTCATTCATTAATTAAAAAATTCCCCATTAAGTAAAAATTTACCACAGAATAAAGTTTAGTTTATTTTGTCTTAGGGTTTAAGTCTGTAAGAACAAGTTAAGCTTATTATAGTAAAATTTTGGTAATAAAAATTAAAAATCTATGGTTTAGGTCGCAAATTATAAAAAATAGGTCTTGTAAAAACTACGTTTTCAAAATCGCAATCAAAAGACTTTTTTGAAGACGAAAGGTAGAAGACAAGATTACTTAGGCTAAGGAAAAAATAAGATTTTTAGTCTTTAATTAAAAAAACTCAATATTAAGTAAAAATTTACCACAATAAAGTTTTGTTTATTTTGTTTTAGGCTTCCAGTTTTTAAGAACAAATTATTTAATAAAAGTTTATCACCGTAAAAAATTTTGGTTGATTTTTTTGGTTGAGAAATAAAAGTTAAAAATCCATGGTTTAAGTCGCAAATTATGAAAAACCCGTCTTTTAAAAAATACGTTTTCTAAATAGCGCTCAAAAGACGAGTTTTCTGAGGACAAAATGTAGAAGAAAAGATTTTTTAAGACATAATGTTAAGGACAGGGGAGTTTGGGGGAGTTATACCCCCAAAAATCCCGACTATAGCCGACACTCCCCCCTAAAATTGGGGGATCCTAGTGCTAAAAACGCTAAAAATAGGTATTTGATGTATACCCCAAAAAAATTTTTGAGACACCCCCCCCCCAAATTTCGGGGGTTGAATATACCCACCCCCCAAAATCCGGGAGGCTGCCCACCTATGCTTATGATGACTATGTGCCAGGCGTTGATCACATGATCATTGCGATCTGACCTGCTAGTTGAGCGTTAAGGCAATACTTAAAAAAGCCTTGGAAGAAAAAAAATCATTTGCAATCTAAAACTCATTTTCAATCAAAAACTTAAAAAGTTCTCCCACGAAGCGATCACCTGCCAGTCCGTCAAAAGGCGTCACGAAACAGTACAGTAAGCCTGTGGCATATTCGTTTAACGTGTTCAAAGAACAAAACGAAAAAACCAAAAACTTCGATTTTAAATGGTTTAAAAGGATTTTTTAAATATATTTTTCCTGTATTTTTTTGTATTATGACCTGAAAGAACACTCTTATATTACGCAAAACCAAACTTTTGACTTTTGTTATTATGAAACTTTGTACGATGTATGTGACTGTAAGAGTTTAACAACTACGAAATTGGTTTTACACTGGATTGTAGATTAGGCCTAATTAACTATGGCCGCCTAAATTAAGGCGTAAAAAATTAAAAACATATGAAAATTTCACCTGTCAACCGTAGCCGGGGGTGGAGTTGTAGAAATTAATCCTTCTCAAATTATACCGGGAGAGTAAATAAATTCGTAACTTGCTTTGCACGTACATGCAAAATTTTTTTTTTAGCCTTTGACCATAAAAAAAACCTTCTTCACAACTAAAAAACTTAACACATATTTTTAACAACTGAGTTCAACTTTTTAATTGGGGTTCAAAACAAAAATTCGTCAGGAAAAAACTCCTGGACCAAATTTTTATGTTTAATATGCAGTCCTGTGCAATGCCCCTCGCGGGGTTTTATTGGGGAGGGGGCAATTCTAAAACGGGGGGGGGGGGGGGGGCACGGGGGGCAGTGGCGTAGCCAGGATTTCATTTGGGGGGGGCGGTCTTTGGGGAGAAAAAATGCCACAAAAGCGCCGCGTAGCGCCACCGCCTGAGCCGCGTAGCGGCGCCAGCCGGCGAGAAGCGTCGGCCGAGGGGTCTGGGGGGTGTCCTCCCAGCCGCCGGAGGCGAAATTTTTTTAAAATATGCACTAAAAACTGCTTAAAAATCGTCCCCTGGTGTATGCGTGAACATACATTTTACTTTTGATTTTTTGACTACCCAACTATCTGTTTTCTGATGGCTTTAAATTTTGCGAATGAGTATAGTGTAAGTTATAATAACAAAAAATATTACTGATAATATTAATTTTACTGTATATATATATAAATCTGACCTTCCCGCGTAGCGGGACAAATTTTTGATTTAAGAATGCACTAAGATTCGTATTAAATTTTTATAACTCAATATTTGAAAAGTAAAAAAAAATCTATACAAACTGCCACGCTTCACCATGGGGGGAGGTGGAAAGGCGGACAACCCCACAAGTGTAAAAATCGTTGTTAAGGGGTTTAAAACAGCCATTATCAAACCTACATATCTTATAATATAAGAATTTTAACATCTATATAGTATTGCCATTCAATATCTGAGGCAAAGGCACATGCCTTAGCTATGTATTGAAACAATGGTACAATCCATCGAAATTGAAGCGGGAAAAAAAATTTTTTTTTTGAATCAGTTTTTTGGGTATTTTTATGCTTTTGGAACGCATCAGAAATGTTTTTTTAATTTATATATAAAGAAAAAAATGTTTCTCCCAAAATTCAAAAAACGTAAGGGTCCCCCTTTACGAAAAAATCCGGCTTCCCCGGATTTCGGGGGGGGGGAGCAAAACCTACATATCTTATAATATAAGAATTTTAACATCTATATAGTATTGCCATTCAATATCTGAGGCAAAGGCACATGCCTTAGCTATGTATTGAAACAATGGTACAATCCATCGAAATTGAAGCGGGAAAAAAAATTTTTTTTTTGAATCAGTTTTTTGGGTATTTTTATGCTTTTGGAACGCATCAGAAATGTTTTTTTAATTTATATATAAAGAAAAAAATGTTTCTCCCAAAATTCAAAAAACGTAAGGGTCCCCCTTTACGAAAAAATCCGGCTTCCCCGGATTTCGGGGGGGGAGCAACCGCCCCCCCCCCTGGCTACGCCACTGACGGGGGGCAACTTTTTTTTGAAATGGGGGGGGGGTAAGTGAGGGGGAAAGAAAAAAAAAGAAAAAAAAGAAGGAAAAAGAGAAAAAGAGAAAAAAAACGAAAATAAGGTAAAAGAATAGGTTTAAAATGGCTTAAAACGCATTGAAATTGGCTAAAAACTGCAAAAATTTCGTGCTGATGGCGTCATAATAGGTAAAAATGGCGTCATAATTTTTGGGTACTTTTTTATTTTTCCGCGGGGGGAGAGGAGCATAGGTGGGCAGCATAGGTGAGCACGGTCGGGGAAGCTGGGGGGGGGGGTGGTTACCCGGGGTAAATCGAATTTTGAATTCCAGGAGGGGGGTCCCAGGGGGGTCCGGACCCCCCTAGCTTTTTAGGGGGGGTCGACCCGGGGTGCGAAATTTTGAAATCTAGAGGGGGGTCAGGTGGGGTCCGGTGTCCAAAGCAAAACAGTTTTAAACCATAATAACTTTAATAATTGTTCTTTTTATAGGATAATACTACATTTTATTGAATAAAAAGCCATATTCATGTATAAAAAGGGTGTAAAAGCATGAATATGTGATGAAAATTCACGTTTTTGGAAGAAAATTTAGTATAAAAAAGGTACCTAAAATTTTCCCGAGAGGGGAGGGGGGGTCAGATTTCAAAATCTAGAGGGGGGTCAGGGGTAAAAAATTCGGAAATTTGGGGGAGGGGGGCCCCCTAGATTTTCTTCTAGGGGGGGCCCCCCAAAATTTCGAGGCCAGGGGGGGGGTGGACCCCACCCTGCCCCCCCCTTTTCTCACCTATGGTGGGCAGTCTCTCGGATTTGGGGGGTATAAGGGGGGGTCAAATTTTAGGGGGGGTGTCTGGCAAGACCCAAATTTTGAGGGGGGATGTACCGTGTACCCAATATTTTCGCCCTGCCTTGAAATGGGCTTAAAACGCGTAAAAAAGCGTAAAACAACCTTATAAATGCTTTAAAACTGTGTAAAATTAAAATAAGACCTTATTGCAACTTATAAATTTTATTTTTTAATTCTTTTAATAATAACGTGTTTATATATTCTTATAATTAGATTAGAAATCATAGTTTTTTTATTAATTACGTAATAATAGAATAGTAATTATTTTATTGTCTTGATTATAAAGTCAAGTATCAAAAACTTTTTAATCCATAATCTTATATTTAATTAAAGATTATATACATACATCGGCGTAGCCAGGGGGGTCTCAGTGGCGTGCCCAGGATTTCATTTGGGGGGGGGGGCGGTCTGTCGGGGTAAATACTAACCCTGAAGGGGGGTCTGGGGGCGGCAGGCAGCCCCCCATATATGGGGGTCTGGGAGGCCAGAGCCCCCCAGCGGGGTCAAGGGGCAGATCCCCTTGTCAGGGGGGTCCGGGGGAGCGGAATGCCCCCCAGAGGGAGAAAATTTTTAATTTAAGGCGCTAAAATACAATAGAAATTTTAATTCCAGATGATTACTTATTACAAATTTTAAGGTTTTTTTATACCTATACATTTAAAACATGTGTTTAAACGTTAATAAAAGGATAATAGTGTTTATAGTAGTTTTATTATAAACATGTATGCCTTAACTACAAAACGGGATAATCGATTTGAAATCGAAAAAGTAATATAAATTGTCAATTTAAACTACCCACGTAGCGGAAAAATTTTGGTTTTTTGACTATTAACATGCTTTTAGAAGGCATCAGGAAGGTTTCTGTATTAATATTAAAGAAAAAAATTTTTCTCTCCCAAAATCTAAAAAACGTAAGGGTCTCCCCTTACAAAAAAATCTGGCTTCGCCGGATTTTGAGGGGGGCCGCCCCACCCCCTGGGCACGCCACTGGGGGGTCTAGACCCCTTTTGGGTCGGCAAGGATAAAAAGTTGGTGGGTCTAGAACGACCATTTTTAAAAAATTTTCTCGAGCTTCCATCAGCGCTCCATTAATTATATAGTCTCCACTTGCAAATTTGTATTACTTTGTTTTGTAATCTTAGTATGACCACCTTTAGACCCACCCCATTCTTAATGTTTTAATTGGTCTCCACTTCCAAATTTGTGTTACTTTGTTTTTTAATCTTGATACGACCACGCTGGACCCCCCTTAGATTTTTATATAGTGGTATTAAAAATTTAAAGGTTAGAAGTAATTTAAAAAAACATTTTCTAGTACTTTGCATTGCTCAGCTGTAATTCCATGTACTCATTTTTCAGTTGTAATGTTTTGGAAATCGGAAATTTTAAGGTATCAAACTGTGCGTTAAAAAATTTTTCTTTGTTTTATAGACTTATTTTTATTAAATAATAGGAAAAAAAATGAAGTATATGACATAAACAAGGTAATAAACACTCCGCGCGAAGCGCGGGAAAGTTTTTTAGTCCTTTTATAACGCTTAAAAATTTTTCTCCAGGAGGCGAATTTTGGGGGGATGTCCCCGGGTACCCCAAATTTAGAGGGAGAGGATGTCAGCAAAATTCGAAATTTTTGGGTGGTATAACCATACATGGGCAAGTTGGTCCGGAGTGGGGGGGTTAAACCCCAAATTAGGGGGGGGGGGTTAAAATCCGAGAAACGCAAAATACCCATATCGTTTTTTTTCTGGAGTGCATTTTACCCATATCGTTTTTCGATTTTGAAGGAAAAATAGGTTAAAAACACTAATTTTAGGTCAAAAAGCCCTTTTTATTGCATGTTTGAGCTTTTTATTGCTTAAAACATTCATTTTGACCTCAAAACTTAAGTTTGGAGGCAGTTAGAAGTCATTTTAAAGACATTTTTTTCTTCATTTTTCCAAAATTGGGGGGGGGGGTTAACTTTTTCTCCCCCCCCCCACTTCTGAGTGGGGGGGGGGTTAAACCCCACTTCTCAGAATTTGGGGGGGGGGTTAACCCCCCCCAACCCCCCCGTGCCCATGTATGGGTATAACCCCCCAACCTGCCCACCTATCTGGAGGAGCATATCCTCCACTAAAGCAGGGGGCATTTTCAGACCGTGCACAGATCTGTAATATGTGCACCTTCTTTGGAAAATCCACGATTAATGATAATAAAAATTTACATTTCATAACAAATTGAGAACAATTAGTTGGATGAGTTTGTTATGCGTTGTAAAACGTTAAAAAATGAGGAATATTTTATCGGAACAAGTAGAGCAAGGCAACAGCAGGCTACGAAACACGCTAATGGAAAAGGATCGGTTGCCGAGAAAGTACATAATAGCACAAGATGAGACGAAATCGATCATTATTAATACAGCTAAAGCTAACCCTATCAATCCCCACGAACTAGAGCAATATTTACATCCTCAACCTAAAAATTAATGCGCACAGCAGAGAAAAATAAGTGGGCAGTATATATCGGTAGGTATTAAACAAAACATAGAAAACATCTATTCTACACGCAAGAGGCTATCTTCCAGTTCCCGTGTGCTCTGCAGGAAATATGATTAGACATGTTACTCATAATTACATACAATGTTTTTTTTTTAAATTTAAGTTCTATTCATAAATGTTTTGGGGGGGGGACAGAAGGGGTCCACCCCCTCTAGAGCCAAAATTTCGGACCCCCCCCAAGAAAAAAGGCCCCTTCCTCCAAAGCTCCAAAGTGGTCCGGCCTGACTCCCCCCATAGGTGGGCAGGGGGGGTTGGGGGGTTATACCCCCCGAAAATTTCGAATTTTGCCGACACCCCCCCTAAATTTGGAGTACCCGGAGATACCCCCCCCCCCCAAATTCGCCCCTGGAGAAAAATTTTGGAAAAATGAAGAAAAAAATGTCTTATAAATGACTTCTAACTACCTCCAACTTAAGTTTTGAGGTCAAAATGAATGTTTTAAGCAATAAAAAGCTCAAAAATGCAATAAAAAAGGGCTTTTTGACCTAAAATTAGCGTTTTTTACCTATTTTTTCTTCAAAATCGAAAAACGATATGGGTAAAATGCACTCCAGAAAAAAAAACGATATGGGTATTTTGCGTTTCTCGGATTTTGTTGACCCCCTAATTTGGGGTTTAACCCCCCTTCCACTCACCACTCCGGACCAACTTTTCCATGTACACCCCCCCTCAAAATTTGGGTCTTGCCAGACACCCCCCCCCTATACGTATACCCCCCAAAATCCGAGAGGCTACCCACCTATGCCCCCACCCCCCTAGCGAGGCTGACCCCTCCCGACCAATTTAGAAATATAATTTTTTATTTACTGTCAAAAACACGGTTTTCATAGTTAAAAATAGTGTTTAAATACACTTTTTAGGCCTAAATAGGCTGTTTTGTATATAAAATTCAAAATTAGACTTAAAAACACTTAAATTATTAATTTAAAAAAACTGTATTAAAAAATCGGACCCCCCTCCCTCAGGGACGTACCCGGGGTTTCATTTTGGGGTGGGGAGGGGGCAGATTGTAGTACAAAAAAATTTCGGGGGGAAGGGCTCAGCCCCACCCCCCCCCCCAAATTTGGGGGGGGGGCGGAGCCCCTCATTAATTTCTGAAAACGTTAAAAAGCAGGGAAGTTTCATCTGATCTTTTAAATGATTTGCAATTGAAAGTAAAACGCAACATGTTTTCCAAATTGAGAATCAGCTTTTTGAAATTACGAATTACGATTTTACGAATATCAATTAATAATTTACTTTTCCTAGCCAATAATTCATCAAAGAAATTAGTTTAACTTAAAAAATATTCCGATAATCAAATAGGATTTTCGTCGTTTTTGACAAGAGTAACGGAGATGTACATTTCGCTACATTCAAAAGCCGGTGCGGTGAGTATATAAGGAAACCGGATTTCAAACTTCTGGAAATCGGATGCGTCTTCTAAGGAACTTAATAAGCTAATAGCTGCGTAGTACTAGCATTAGTCCCCGCCCAAAATCGGAGCCGAAAAGGAGGAGGGTCGGGGGAAGTGCGGGCGCGTCCCCGGGTCGGCTGGAAGACAAGGGGGTTCCACAAGCGACACTTCTAATAGGTCTCTGCACGGCGAATAATTCCTTCGGATCAATAAGAACTGGCAAAAAGGGCGCCGGCCAGAAGATATGCTGATTAGAAAGTGGAAAACGCGGAAGAACCCACGAAGGAACCCCGTCAGTAATTATATAGGGGAACGGTTCGTTTTGAAAACGGATCATAAATCACTTTTTCGTCCCCGGAATGACCTGACCGCCCAGATTTAAATCCTGTTGAGTAGGTACATCATCTTACATAAGATTTTTTAAGGGAAAATAAAGCTTAGCAAAACCGTTATTGTCTTATATAACATGTGAGAGATTGCGTTTCGTTTGATCTCCGCACGGCACTGTGTTGCGTTTATATGGATTCCGAGGCGAGTGTCAAACCTATGATGCCAGAGTCCTTTGGATTCTAAGGCTGTAATACGTAACTACGTAATCAAAGCGATAATTATCCCGCTTAAAAATTTAAATTTTGTTTTTAAAATAAAAAGCTAATTTTAAACAATTTTTTTGTTAATTCTGTGTTTAGGTTTTATATAAATAAATAAATTTACCAGACCTGTGCACTGCCCCCCCGGGGTTAAAACGGGGGAGGGGCAATTCCAAAATGGGGGGACACGGGGGGCAACTTTTTTGAAACGGGGGGGCAAGCAGGGGGAAAGAAAAAAAGAGAAAAAAAGGAGAAAAAAAGAGAAAAAAAGAAGGGAAAAGGGAAAAAAGGGACAAAAAAAGCGGAAATAAGGTAAAAATAGGTCTAAAATGGCTTAAAATACATTGAAATAGGCTAAAAACTGCAAAAAATTCGTGATGATGGCGTCATCATAGGTCAAAAATGGCGTCATATTTTTAGGGTACTTTTTCATTTTTTGGCGGGGGGGGGGGGGGGGGGGGGGGCAATAAAACGGGGGGGGCAAATCCTCCAATAAAACGGGGGGGGGGGGCATTTTCAGATCGTGCACAGGTCTGAATTAACCAATATTATAAGGTTTAAAAATGGACGAAGCCATAGATGTGGTGTTTTTTTGTTTTGGTGTCTACGGAGCGGCTTTCACGCAGCGACACTGCCCAGATCCAGCAATGGAAATGGTCAACAGCTCTACCCAGGGACGTAGCCAGGGGGGGGGGGGGCCGCCCCCCCCCCCCCCCCCGAAACGGTCGGACAGGAGGAAAAATAAGGATAGTGGTTGGGCGGGGGGGGGCGGCCCCCCCCCCCCCCCCGAAATGGTCACCAGATAGTAAAATTTGGGGGTTTTCAGAGGCTAAAAATTCAAAATTTTCTAGCGCCTCGCTAATCGCTCGGCGCCAAACTTTAAAATAATTTTAGTACCCCAATGGACCCCCAAAAACCAAAAATTTGTTCCGCTTCGCTTCGCTCAGCGGTCACTTTCTATAGTATACATACATATATCTCGTTATTTATGTTGCCTGATGCTAATGTTATTTCAAAGTTAGTAGTACAATAATTTTTATAAGTAATAAGTACTACACAGAAAGCAAAACAAACAATCATATTGGTTGATTTATCATTTATGTACCTCTCCCCTCCTAAATTTTCCTGCCGCTTATAGCATTGGCTCGGATTTTATTCATATAGGTAGGTACCCTAGAAAACATGGAGCCGAGATGCTGCTTATGTGCTTTGGTTTACAATGTGGGTTTAGCCAAGAGGTCTAAAACTAACGTCTCTAAATTCCTTTTTTGTAAAATCCAGGCTCTGCCAATGTGTGCTTATGTAATTTTTAACTAAGAAAACATGTTTTTACCGCTAAAAACATTAGATAATAGGTTATTAGGCCAAAAACAGTGTATTATACAGCTTTATCTACGTTTATTCCTGCTTTTTTAACTTTTTCAAAAATTAAGGGGGCCCCCCCCCCCAAAATTTCGGGTGGGGGGGGGGCGGAGCCCCCCCCCCCGAAATTTTTTTTTGTACTACAATCCGCCCCCCCCAAAATGAAACTCTCGCTACGTCCCTGGCTCTACCTCTTTTCTAGTCAACTCGGGCGATTTCCGCCACTGCTGACTGCCAATGCGATACTGCACATTCTTTTTCTATAATCGGCGGCCAAAATGGCTGCCGAAAAAACTGATGACTCTTTCCGGAGACATTCATCCAAACCCCGTCCCCAACAAAGTGCAATATTTTTGTGCAAACTGTAATAAAACTGTTAATAGAAACAGCTTTTAATGCACCAAATGTAACAATTGGGTGCATCTAAAATGCAGCAACCTACAAAGCCTAAAACATTACAACCAAAATTTTTCTTGTAACAACTGCACGCTCTCTCCACTTTGCAAAACAAACTCCAAAAATTCTACCTTAAATATTTTGCAATTTAACGCCAACGGAATCTCCAACAAACTACAAGAACTAACAAATTTTTTCATAAATCACAACATTCACATAACTGCCACCCAGGAAACAAAACTCTTACCAAAATACAAAGATCCACATATTCCCAACAACACAACTATCAGGAAAGACAGAAATTCCAATGGAGGTCTACTCTTTTTTGTACACCATTCGATTAACTACACAATTAACTTGGACACTCAACAGAACGACCTACATGCAGAAATGCATGGTATCCACATTCTCTTCAACAATACTGACCTCTCAATCACCAACCTATACATTCCACCGTCCAGCTCCTGCACCACTAATTACCAGCCAAATATAGCCAATCTTCTAAACAATCAAGATAGTATCATTCTTGGAGATATCAATGCACACCATGAACTCTGGCACTCAAGCCTCACAGACGCCAGAGGCGACTACATTGCAAACATCATCAACAACTCTAACATGGCATCTCTAAACACAAACACACCAACACTCATCCCTTCAAATGGGAATCCAACATCGCCAGATATCTCCCTCATCTCAGACTCACTCCTTAACTCCTCGGACTGGAAAACGGTTACCACATTGAGCTCCGATCACCTCCCAATCATCGTCAGCCTTCAAACCAATCAGACAATAGCACCTAAAACCAGGAAAACTTTCACCAACCTCAATAAAGCCAATTAGACTAACTACAAAAACGAAATAGAAACTAAATTACTTAATATCCCAGCTCCCACAGAAGTCAAAAAAACGAAAAAAAAATTTAATTACATTGGACAGAAGCTTTTTAAAAGCAAATTTTTCAACTTCTTTTTTTCGTTCTTAATTCAAAAGAGTTACTTCCTTACACTTATTTTCCTTCCAAATGTAAGGAAAAAATTTAATAGATATTGGAATATAGGTTAAGATATCGAGAATTAGTTTTGTAAAATATAAAGAGTTTTAGTTCAACCCTCTGTACTCTGGTTAGAGCTAATAACTTTTTTGTTGGTTTTTTAAGTTTTTTATACATACACTCATTTAGCCATCAAAACAATTTTTTTTGAATTAAATACGCCAAAATATGTAAACCCTTTCAGACCTGTGCACTGCCCCCCCCCCCCGCGGTTAAAACGGGGAGGGGGGCAATAATTCAGAAATGGGGGGGGCACGGGGGGCAACTTTTTTGAAACGAGGGGGCAATAAAACGGGGGGGGCAAGCAGGGGGGAAAGAAAAAAAAAGAGAAAAAAAGGAGAAAAAAAAGAGAAAAAAAGAAGGGGAAAGGGAAAAAAGCGACAAAAAAGCGAAAATAAGGTAAAAATAGGTCTAAAATGGCTTAAAATACATTGAAATAGGCTAAAACTTAAAAAATTCGCGATGACGGCGTCATCATAGGTCAAAAATGTCGTCATAATTTTAGGGTACTTTTTCATTTTTTGGCGAGGGGGGGCAATAAAACGGGGGGGGGCATTTCCAGACCGTGCACAGGTCTGCCCTTTCTTTGTACGGATTGTAAAGTATGAGCAGTCGCTTTCTTTGATTACACCAATGTTATCACTAACACTTTTCTCACACACACACACGCACATAGAAGCTGAAGAGACGAGATCGCACTACCATTATTCCTTTAAACAGCGTTTAGAATCTTTTTTGACTTCTGTGGGAGCTGGGATATTAAGTAATTTAGTTTCTATTTCGTTTTTGTAGTTGGTCCAATTGGCTTTATTGAGGTTGGTGAAAGTTTTCCTGGTTTTAGGTGCTATTGTCTGATTGGTTTGAAGGCTGACGATGATTGGGAGGTGATCGGAGCTCAATGTGGTAACCGTTTTCCAGTCCGAGGAGGTAAGGAGTGAGTCTGAGATGAGGGAGATATCTGGCGATGTTGGATTCCCATTTGAAGGGATGCGTGTTGGTGTGTTTGTGTTTAGAGATGCCATGTTAGAGTTGTTGATGATGTTTGCAATGTAGTCGCCTCTGGCGTCTGTGAGGCTTGAGTGCCAGAGTTCATGGTGTGCATTGATATCTCCAAGAATGATACTATCCTGATTGTTTAGAAGATTGGCTATATTTGGCTGGTAATTAGTGGTGCAGGAGCTGGACGGTGGAATGTATAGGTTGGTGATTGAGAGGTCAGTATTGTTGAAGAGAATGTGGATGCCATGCATTTCTGCATGTGGGTCGTTCTGTTGAGTGTCCAAGTTAATTTTGAAGTTGATCGAATGGTGTACAAAAAAGAGTAGACCACCTCCATTGGAATTTCTGTCTTTTCTGATAGTTGTGTAGTTGGGAATATGTGGATCTTTGGATTTTGGTGAGAGTTTTGTTTCCTGGATGGCAGCTATGTGAATGTTGTGATTTATGAAAAAGTTTGTTAGTTCTTGTAGTTTGTTGGAGATTCCATTGGCGTTAAATTGCAAAATATTTAAGGTAGAATTTTTGGAGTTTGTTTTGCAAAGTGGAGAGAGCGTGCAGTTGTTACAGGAAAAATTTTGGTTGTAATGTTTTAGGCTTTGTAGGTTGCTGCATTTTAGATGCACCCAATTGTTACATTTGGTGCATTGGACGCTGTTTCTATTAACAGTTTTATTACAGTTTGCACAAAAATATTGCATCTTGTTGGGGCCGGGGTTTGGATGAATGTCTCCGGAAAGAGTCATCAGTTTTTTCGGCAGCCATTTTGGCCGCCGATTATAGAAAAAGAATGTGCAGTATCGCATTGGCAGTCAGCAGTGGCGGAAATCGCCTGAGTTGACTGGAAAAGAGGTAGAGCTGTTGACCATTTCCATTGCTGGATCTGGGCAGTGTTGCTGCGTGGAAGCCGCTCCGTAGACACTACGGAGTTTGTGTGTGTGTGTGTGTGTGTGTTTGTGTCTGTGGTGTGCCCTGCTACTAGATTGTTTGCAAAATTTTGGGCCAGCCCTTAGTCTAAAAATTTTACTGGTAAACTTGGCCCCATTTATTGTGAGGTAAAGCTGTATAATAGACTGTTTTTGGCCTAATTAATGTATTATCTAGTTTTTTAGCGGTAAAAACATGTTTTCATTAGTTTAAAAATTACATAAGCACACATATAGGACAGAAAGCCTGGATTTTACAAAAAAAGATAATTTAGAGACTTAGAGACCTCTTGGCTTTTTAAACCCACATTGGTTAAACCAAATCACATGAGCAGCATCTCGGCTCCATGTTTTTTAGAGTACCTATCTATATGAATAAAAATCCCTAATGCTGAACAGGGGTCAATTTAGAAACCATGTACTAAAATTATTTTTGATGGTTTGGCGTTTTTCTTAGCCAAGCGATTAGCAGGCGCTAGGGGGGAGGGGCCCAAAATTTTGAATTTTTAGCCTCTGAACAAACCCCCAGTTACATACTATCTGGCGACCATTTCAGGCTAAGGGGGGGCAAAGGGCCTTCCCCCACGCCCAACCACTATCCTTAATAATTTTCCCCTGTCCAACCGTTTATTCAATATAAAAGGGAAATAAGCAAAAATAGGTTCCATGAAAAGGTACTGGTTTTTTACGTTCCTGCTGCTCTTAGGTTTCAAATTTAGCAGGGCGACACCACAGACACAAACGGTACATCACACACACACACACACACAAACTCCGTATTGGTTTATGGTTTGCTGTTTGAGTGTTTATAATGTGTCTACGGAGCGGCTTCCACGCAGCGACACTGCCCAGATCCAGCAATGGAAATGGTCAACAGCTCTACCTCTTTTCCAGTCAACTCAGGCGATTTCCGCCACTGCTGACTGCCAATGCGATACTGCACATTCTTTTTCTATAATCGGCGGCCAAAATGGCTGCCGAAAAAACTGATGACTCTTTCCGGAGACATTCATCCAAACCCCGGCCCCAACAAGATGCAATATTTTTGTGCAAACTGTAATAAAACTGTTAATAGAAACAGCGTCCAATGCACCAAATGTAACAATTGGGTGCATCTAAAATGCAGCAACCTACAAAGCCTAAAACATTACAACCAAAATTTTTCTTGTAACAACTGCACGCTCTCTCCACTTTGCAAAACAAACTCCAAAAATTCTACCTTAAATATTTTGCAATTTAACGCCAATGGAATCTCCAACAAACTACAAGAACTAACAAACTTTTTCATAAATCACAACATTCACATAGCTGCCATCCAGGAAACAAAACTCTCACCAAAATCCAAAGATCCACATATTCCCAACTACACAACTATCAGGAAAGACAGAAATTCCAATGGAGGTGGTCTACTCTTTTTTGTACACCATTCGATCAACTACAAAATTAACTTGGACACTCAACAGAACGACCCACATGCAGAAATGCATGGTATCCACATTCTCTTCAACAATACTGACCTCTCAATCACCAATCTATACATTCCACCGTCCAGCTCCTGCACCACTAATTACCAGCCAAATATAGCCAATCTTCTAAACAATCAGGATAGTATCATTCTTGGAGATATCAATGCACACCATGAACTCTGGCACTCAAGCCTCACAGACGCCAGAGGCGACTACATTGCAAACATCATCAACAACTCTAACATGGCATCTCTAAACACAAACACACCAACACGCATCCCTTCAAATGGGAATCCAACATCGCCAGATATCTCCCTCATCTCAGACTCACTCCTTACCTCCTCGGACTGGAAAACGGTTACCACATTGAGCTCCGATCACCTCCCAATCATCGTCAGCCTTCAAACCAATCAGACAATAGCACCTAAAACCAGGAAAACTTTCACCAACAACTTTTTCTCTCTTTTCTTTTCCCCCTGTCTGCCCCCCCCGTTTTATTGCCCCCTCGTTTCAAAAAAGTTGCCCCCTGTGCCCCCCCCCCCCCATTTCTGAATTATTGCCCCCCTCCCCGTTTTAACCTCGGGGGGGGGGGGGCAGTGCACAGGTCTGAAAGGGTTTACATATTTTGGCGTATTTAATTCAAAAAAAATTGTTTTGATGGCTAAATGAAGTGTACTTATAAAAAACTTAAAAAACCAACAAAAAAGTTATTAGCTCTAACCAGAGTACATAGGGTTGAACTAAAACTCTTTATTATTTTACAAAACTAATTCGATATTTTAACCTATATTCCAATATTGTTATTAAATTTTTTTCTTACATTTTGGTTAAAGGAAAATAAGTGTAAAGAAGTATACGTAACTTGAACGTACAACATTTGACTTTTTAGCTTTAGTTAAGCAATTGAATGAAGAGCTTTGAAACTCCAGGGGTTGGTCCACAGCTCTAGAAAACCGGAGATTCGCTCTGTTTCAGAACATTCCCGATCTCAACTACTAATTTATCTAACCTCCAATATTACCCTCCAACATCATTTTATTTTTTTTTTTTGTGTTCTGGAGCTCCGCCCCTGTAAAGGTGTGGTGCGGAGTCAAATTTTTTGTGAAAACGTTACTTGCTTTCTTTCTTTCTTTTTAGTTTTTTTTTTCTTTTTACTGCTTTCTTTCTTTTTTTTTAGTTCTTACTTTTAGTTCTTGCTTTCTTTTAGTTTATAATATTTCGTAATTTAAATTTTAATACCCATTGGCCTAAGCCTAAGCCAGGTTACAAAGCTTACATTTTGATCTAAGGTTTATAAACTATTTTAACGACAGAACAATCTAATTTTCCTAATCAAAATATCATCGGAATACCGAAAATTTAAACCGAACGATAATGAAAGCACTTATGGTTGAATTTATATCTGGCTGACGTCGAAAATTAGTTTGCCGATATGCGGTTATGACGTTAAAAAAACAAAATAAAATCACAAAAATTTTTTTAATTTACCTTTTTATAAAGTATACAAAAATTAACCAAATTTAGCCCTTTAAAAGTTTGCATTTGGGTTTCATTTAAATAAATTGATAAATAATTATTAAAAAAGGGGTTTTCACCTTTATTATTAACCGATTTTTTGTTAAAAATTTCGAATGGTTTTGTTGTTTAGTAATTGATTTAATAGTGGATTATCGAGGTCAGCTAGATTCTACTAGCCTATTATTTGTTTTTACAGTTAAATTGATTAAACATTAAGAATGCATGTGGAAACGGATTTTGTTGGAATGATTCCCATCGTAAATTTAAATAGGTCGGATTTCAGCGGCGGACTTAAAGTTTTTTAATGATGGCCCGCATAAAAGTTTTGAGTCGAGTGGATGACGCTTGCGAAAAGTGAAATAAATATTAGCTGCTTGACCCGGCTGTTAATAAAGTTGTTATTAAATTGTTCAGTTTCCTTGCTTTCTGGCTTTGTCTTCTTCGATATTTTTAAAAGCAAATAGTTTCTGTTTTTTATATTATTTTTGTGAAATATCGAATATAATGAAATATATTTTTATTTGTTAGCATATGAAATAAAATTGAATATTGTAAAGTATTTTTCTGATCAAATGGAATTTTTGAACTTACCAAAGTTTTTGATTTTTAAATTTTTATAGCTAATATTTGACCAGAAGTTAAAAAAAATTCTACATAATAATAACACTCAAGCTAATTTAAAGTCAGTGTTTATTTTCATGTTGAGTAATTTGTGAGCCATGTTGAGTAATTAATTATGCCTATCAAGGTAGAACACCACAGTTTTAACAATATTTCTTTAAGCTAAACATCAACTTAGATATTTAATTTTTGGCGAAATGCTTTTATACGATCAAATGCTGAGATTATGATGTATTTTAACTGGTGATAATTGCATTTTTTCCGGTTGTTTCATTTTGAACTTCACAATTTAAAGGTCAAAAAACAGTTTTTGTTCTTTTA
>JASAMX010017805.1:0-14391 GCA_030248175.1 Microlaimidae sp. YZB2_3 | reverse complement strand
ACAGACCGCTGTGAAACACAATTATTAGATTATACAACTTTGTTATTATGCGTTTAAATAAATCTTTAATTAAAGATTTAATCCTATAAGTTAAGTTTTATACATTCACTAAATGCACGATTGTGACCGAGTTATACCATAAATATGTTTTGGTTTCCAGGTTTCAAATTAATAAAACTTGTTTCTTCCACAGGCCCGGCCTTTTTTGGATTTAGTTATAAATAAATTTCTTAAAAAAATTTTAGAATTCATGAGTCATTTGAAAGAAGATCTTAACGCGCAACCGCCTCTGAATAATTGCCCTTAAGTGATGTTGATATACAAAACATAGACTTTTTAAACTAGAAGAAATTTTATGAATTAGTGTAAAAATAACTCACAAAAGCTCTAAAAATTTTAATATTTACCTCAAACAAGTCCTTTTTACGTCCAAAAATGTCGCTAGTAAATTTAAGCATTGCTTGTTTTGGTAAAAACGATTTCGGAGTGAAAACTGCATATGCTTCTGCCTAAAAACATTAAAATCTGGACAAATATGTTGTGCTAGCATAAGTTTTTTGTCCGTTTTAATTATTTCTGCTAGCAGGAATACATTATGGTTACAATAAAGTAAATTGTTTCGAAAATTAGACGTAAGGTACAAAAATTAGAAAAAAAAATTAAGCAAAATTTTTTAGTGTATTAGGCATCAAAAGAACTAATTTTTCAGTTGTAATTGTGATTTTTTATTTTTTTTTAATTAAATTTGGAGTGACGAGCAATACGTTACTTTAAGTATTTCACCTGCAAAATTTCAACCTTCTAAACACTAGCGAATTTGTTTATAGGCAAATAAAATCTAGCTGACCTCGATAATTGATTGCAGTATTGAATCGACTATATAACAACAAAACCATTTAAAGTTTTTAACGAATGCGTTTAATAATAAAGATCATAACCCGTATTTTAATAATTATTTATCAAATTACTCAATTTGAAACCCAAATGCCTTTTTTTAAAGGTCTAAAGTTGGTTAATTTTTGTATATTTTATAAAAAGGTGGAATTAAAAAAAACTGCGTTTTTATTTGTTTTTAAATACACGTCATAACCGCAAAATTTTAATTGGTCCCCTCATGTCTGCAAACTAAAGGCAAACCAAACGTAGCTGCAACGGTGTGTTCACGTGTCCATTAAACAACTAATTTCTTTTTTTTTACGTCACAAAATAAGAATTATTCCTAAACTTTCATCTGAAGTTAATTTCTACTTCAAGTCTTTCATTTTCTGAATTCTGATTGGCTGATACGAGTGACGTCAGATTCTCGTGATTTGAGTGGTTACTTAATGGCAAGGATTGTTCAGCCCAACGAACAACTGTTGCAGCCCCTATGTGTTTACCTTTAATTTTCGATGTCAACCAATAGCCAACCAGATATAATTCAACCATAAGCCTAATATCATGCCAAATTTTAATAAACGAGTTTATTAAACTTTAACATAACCGCAATTCTTATGCTGGTTGGCATTTTTTATACCTAAATCATGTTATGCCGGTTACTACTTTTGCATACTTATAGATATTAAAAATATATAACACAAGAGAATGTCCGACTGTACACTAAATTTTTGGTCAAATTTTTTCTCGCAACGTTGTGCGACTTGTTTTTCAAAAATCCACCATTTTCTGTTAGCTTTCTAGTGCAATTTTTAACACAGTGTTAGTTTTCCTTAAATAAAAACTGTGGCTGCACAACAAATAATAAAGACTTTGGTATAGTTATTTTCAATGGAGTAAAACACTTAGAAAGTTATTTTGTGTTGTGTTAAAACGTTGGAAAGTTCGATTAAGTAATGCAATTTGCTAAAACATTGGGTGGTACGCGCACAGAACAACACAAAAAACGGAAAAATTTCAGTTATCATTATAAGATGTCATATTGAAAATATCAATTCATAATATAAAAACTATATTTAGCCAGCATAGGCAGTTTTACAAAAACTTTTTTAAAATTTTCACGAAGAAAATAACATATAATACGTAGCATGTCAGTGTATTTTTATGGTAATATGTGGTCGGTTTTAGTTAATGATAAGCTGATGTAGAGTAGATCTATAGTAATATTTTATAGTCTAAACAGAAATAGTCTATACGTGAAGTACCATTTTTGTAATACAGCACAAATATTTAAAAAAAATAAATACCTTTCCATTTAACCAAGGCATAATTTTCCCATATCTTTCTGCATATCTGCACATATGAATCTTTTTTGCTTTTAGAAAATGATCCGGAATTGGATAGTTTTGCAGGATAAGTTTCATGGCGCTGTGCTGCGGGTCGGAGCTTTCTTGGACTGACTTCAGATGAGTAAAAACAAAATGTCCAACTAAAAAATATTTATAACATTACTATTTTGGTATTCAAGTTTTTTGTTTGTTTTATTGTTTTCAATTAATAAAAAAAAACTTGAAAACTATAAAAAAACAATGAAAATAAATGCATCAAAAATTAAAAAGTATAAATTCTAAAAAAATTTATCCCTAAAATTGTTTAGTAATTTATATTATAATCAGTGTTCAGATTTACAAAATATTTATTACAATATAATTTCTGAGTCATTATAAAAATTAAAAAAATTATCCATAAAAGCCATATTTACTAGGATCGTTTGGGTCTCTGGAACGTAGAAATGTTATTATTTCCTGAGGAAATTCTGGTGTGGGGCATCTGAAAGCTTCTAAGTAGGCACTTATGCGAATTTCGGCATGGTTACCGGAATACATGAACAAACGTCGAAGAGGCTCTCTCTAAAAACGAATAAATCAAGATAATATTATTTCAAATTTAAATTGTCCAATTTGTGTTATATTCCATTAGAAGCTTTAATTTTTGTTAAAAAGTTGCATTCTTATTTATAATATTTAAAAAAAATATCGTTATAAATAAAATTCAGTAATAAATGTACTCATAAAGCAAATAACACTTAATACAAATAAAAAATATTAATATAAAAAAGTAATAAAATTAAAATAGGAGTGAATCATAAGAATTTGTGGAAATGTGTTTAGTTGTATAGCCATTTTAAAAAACTATTTTTATCTGTTTTTGTATTTAATGTAGCGGTTTTTATGTAGTGTGTTTTAGAAGCCACTATGTTATTTTCAATTAAAAACTAAGAATTAAATTTTAAAAACTCAAATATACGCAAAAACACATTTTTCTGGTTTTATAACAAAAATATAATCGGAAATAACCAAGTAGTTTAAAAAAACATCCAATAAAAATTATCACATCAATTTTAAAATGAGCTAAAAATATTTTCTAAACTATGGATATATCTAACATTTCCAACTAATCTGCTAAGATTTTGCGAATGAAAAATTAATATCAGTGATTTTGCGTTTCCAGATTACGTTACTAGAGTTATTACTGTTAAATTAAATTTAATAATATATTTTTAATAAAATTTTTTTCCACTTACTGATACGGAGCAGGGTACTCTTCTAAAGGCGTCAATCGCAGCTAATTGGACAGCTTTAGGATTGGACCGATGACTTGCACAATTTGCAATTAGTTCAGGATTTACCATTTGACCAGCATTTCCAATAGCTTTTAGTTGAATCAGAATCTAGTATGCATTAAGTAATAAAAAAAAATTTGTTAACACAATAAATTGTGCATAATTGGGTAATTAGGAATTTAAACGCTGCATATTAATATTATTTTTGCTTTGGGGCAGCCATTGGGTATGGCATTGAGTGTAATTTATATGTTATACGATTATGTGTCAAAAATTTCCCCACACGCACGCACGCACGCACGAACGAAACGCACGCACGCACGCACGCACGCAGCACGCACGCACGCACGCAGCACGCAGCCCGCACGCACGCATGCACGCACGCACGCACGCACGCACGCACGCACGCACGCACGCACGCACGCACGCACGCACGCACGCACGCACGCACGCTCGCACATACACAGACACACACACACACACACACACACACACACACACACACACACACACACACACACACACATTTGCCAATTACTATAGATGTTAATAGATAATGGTGTTTTAATTGTATGGAAGACGTCTTATTGTGTTTTTTCTGTTGAACTATTTTAAACTGCCTTACTTTATTACTTTATAAAGAAATTAAAATTGTTTTAACTATGTGTTAAACTATTTGTGTGAAATTTAATATATTTGCGTTTTTATAATTTCCGCCTTATTAAATCAGAGTTGGGTTTTTGTAGGCCATATTATTGTTCGGTACTTTTTGAACCTAAGGCGAAATATATAAAACAATGCACACTTAAAATTTTAAGTGCATTGTCTGAATATATTCACATCCGTTTGTTTAAGTATCTGAAAACCTAAAATAAATACATTGTTGTTATTTTCTTCTTCATTTAGAACATCAAGAATAGAATATGGTATGTTTGAGCACAGTTTAATATATCATGCTAACCAAACCATATCCAAACGCATTTCTTGCACGTATTCCCTTACCCACTGCACGCGTTGTTTGGTAGGATCGAACGCACGAACTTTGTACGACCACGCACGCGTGTAAATCGCACGAACGCTAGTACTTGCCACGTAGAACACATAGCCAATCGCTAGATCACAGAACCCTGTGTGAGCTCTGGCGTTTCGTGCGATATTTTATACACACGTGCCCCTCGCGTTTTTCCCTCCTGACTCGCACACACACACACACACACACACACACACACACACACACACACACACACACACACACACACACACACACTTGCCAATTAGCTGCTCATTAGCCATTTTTAAAAAACAGTATTAACAAAATAAATAAATGAATTATAACACATATAAATACAGAGATTAAGAATAATGAATTATTAGAGATATGTTGCCAATTTATATAATTTTGGGACAAAGGAAAAAACATTGAAACGCTCTCACAATTGACGCCGTGTAAAGAGGAATGCAACTTACATTGTCAGTATTAGCTTCGTTCACATGGCAGTGCATTTCAGAAGCTCCCGATTTTCGTCCAAAATTTTCTAGATAGTTCAATATTTGGCGAACTTCTTCGTGGTCAGAGCAGTCCTGGTGCAACTGGCAGTATCGGAAAACTATAGCGCCAACCGACAACGTTAAAGCTCTTCTCAGATCAACACCTTGCATCAATTCAAGCAACTAAATTGAAATAATATAAACTTATGAAGGATCGCAGTGGTGCCTTAATAGATTTTAAATATTGTTGATTGAAGTAGCAATTTTTTATAAGATTATAATCCTAACTGTTAGAAATTTACTACTGAGTTTATATTTGAAGTATGCAAATATAGCATAGTTGTCACATATGGATAATTACGTAATCCTATTATCTTTTTTACTAATTGCGGATTGGGCGCTTGTTTGAATCTATATAGAAAGATAGTAGGAATTTTTCGTTGGGGGGGGGGGGGTTTTTTGGGTGGGTTTGGGGTGGGGGTGGGGGGTTCTATCGGTTGATCTGCAAACTACGAAAAGATAAGTAGGAGTACGGTAATTATCCATTATGGTGACACTTATGTATATTGCATACTTCATGTATAAACTCCGTTTCAGTGCAAGGTGCCTATACCCCTTATACCCTGGATTTGTAATTAGATTATGTTTATGACACACATTATACCTCATTAAGAGTTTTTCTATCTGGTTTTTCATAGAACGTTAGACCAGAGTACCAAATAGCCAGTCGCTCTTCATCAATTTTTCCATTTCTTATTAAGTGACTCATCGCTCTTATGGCAGGGGCGTTTGAAACCATTGGCAGAACTTCGTTTATAATTTCCCTAAATACATAAACTATTTTTTAATCAAAGCTCTCAGTAAATTTACGAGACCCTTAAAATTTATGCTTTTGGGGCATTTGAAAATCATGGACTGCATCTAAGTGAGTATATTTCTCTCTAGAAACGTTAGAGAAATATAAATTTAAAAAAAAAGTTTTACTCATTTAGATTTTAATTTTAGTTATATATGCTAATAGCTTTCTTTTCGTTCATTTAATATTTTTTAAAATATTAAATGACCGAATTTTTTTTCAATATTTTTTTAAATTTATTTTTAATTGTTAATCTGTTAATTAATGTTAAAAGTGTTAATTTTGTTTTTCGCTGTTTAAAATTAAGCGTCACTTGTAGCTTTTAATGAATTAAAATATTTTTGGGCTTGGAGAAAAGTAATAAAATTAAGTGAATATTTTAATGGGAAGCATTACCTGCCATGGCTACATATATGCTCCGCTTTATCGTAGATATCTTCAAAACTAGTGATATGTTGCAAATTTAATTCGAGTTCTTTCCAAACTTCGGGGGTGGTCCTTGTGACTCCTTCTGATTTCACAGAGCACAATTCTTCCAGTGCTTTTAAAACGTTTTGTTCCGCCATTTCCACATCGGGTAATTTTTCCGGAATTTCAAAGACAATTCCAACACGTCGAACGGGATGTACTATAAAACAACAGCTTTTTTTTGTATATTTTGCTTTAAATAATAATTGTGTACAAGAAACAAAATGTGTAATATTTTGACTTTTGCTAAAGTTTATAGAGGAAATTTTAATGCTCTTGCATTGTTTAATTTTTATCCAGAAAGGAAAGCCATTTTTAAATTCAATCAGAACGTTTTTAAATTATAAATAGAGACGGGAGTTTTTTTTTTTTTTTTTGTGGTACACTGTGGGGGGGGGTCGCCCCTGGGGCAAGAGGGGGGGGGGGGCAGTTTCAGTGGCAGTCACTGTTGTGTTGAGTGTGGTGTGAGATTCTTCGCAGGTCACACTCTGGAGGGAATGGCTGCCGCCACCCGTTGCGTATGTCATTTGGCATTTTTGTTTGGAGTCGATCAGTGGATCGTAGAACTCGGCATTTTCCATCTAAATTTGGCTGTGCAGATGATAAATATTATTAATTTAGTGGTTCACACGATAAATATTATTAATTTTTAGGAACATTTCAGGTCATTAAGATATTACTAGTAGAAAAAACAATAAACACATTTTTAAACAATCAAAACTGAAAAAAACAGAACCAGACAAAAACGCAACTGTTGAAACCAGCACTTAGAAATAAACATAATACAAACAAGTATATTATTTATTTATCAAGTAGGGTAGATGACTTAATTTCAGCCACCTTTTTTATTTTTTGGATAAGTTTTTTTCTGGCTCTTCTAATCAAGCCAAGATTTGCTCTAAAATTCAAACGACAGCTATTTTTGTTATTCCAGTACAAAATTAAAATATTTCTGTTACAGTTAAAAATCAGTGTTGGTTTAAACATTGTTTTTATAGTTGCCTAAATTAAGGCGCGTGCTATTAACTTCGGCCACCTAAAAAAAAAACTGGGTATAACTATTGCTAAAACGAACGATGAATATTTTTAAAGGTTGCAAATTTATCCTTTAGGTATTGTTCTTAGTACATATAACTTAATTTTTGCCGTTCACAAAGTTTTATAGTTCTTAGAAAAACTTTAAATAATTAAGTCAAAACCTTAAAAAACAGAAGTTTTATTAACACGTGGTTTTTGTTGAATTTTTTTTGGCATAACAAAATATTTCCACATAAAATGGCCTTTGTTACAGGCAGCCAACACCAAATAAAACCGGGTAAAAATTTTATTCTACTCTATTCAGTTTTTTTTTTAATATTTTTATCCTAAAAAAACAAAAAAAAAAACAAAATCCGCCTTAATTTCAGCAACCTTCCATGTTTTAGTAAAACAAAAACAAAAGCCTAAAACACAAAAAAAAGATTAAATAACCAAAAATTATCAACTTTAAGGATAAACAAGACATTGCAAAAGTTAAGAAGTTGTATAACTCCGTACAATCCCTTGCCTATCTCTGATATTTTATATTTGACTGCATCCCCTCTGTCAAGAAAATAACCACTTTTTGTTATTACAACAGAAAATAAAACTTTTTGTTACTGCATTTCAATAATATTTAAGAAATTCCTATGCCGGTTTATTGATAACTCAAACCTAGTTAATTGCGAGTTGTATTACTCCAAACCGTGCAGATGTACACAAAAATTTTTTATTACAGCATCCCTCCGCCAACGAAAATAACCTGACATTTTTACTGTGTTTCAATTTACTTTACACAACTTTTTGAAGCACTGGTATTCTATATCGTGGTAAGTGGTGAGTTGGGTGGGAAAGCCCGATTGTCTTTGGTATTTACTATGTTCACTATATCACTGCATCCCTCCGCCACGAAAATAACCTGACTTTTTTAATGTGTTTCTATATTATTTTTGGGAAATTACTTCCGGTCTATTCATAATTTAATACAAAATAGTAAATTATGGATTTTGTAACCCTCACGTACCCTTAATGGTGTTAATCGTTTTAAACAGGTTCTTTCACGTAAATTTTAAGGTGGCCGAAATTAACGGATTCTTAATTTGCGCAGTTAATTAAAAGCATTGCAAAGTGTTTTCAAAGAAAATATTAAAACGTGAAAATTAACAATTTTAAGCCTTAATTAGAAGTTATGTTAAGGTTATATTTTGCTTCATTTTAAATTTGATGCAGTTTAAACACAGAACAAAAATCCAGAAAATCACAAAAAATCAACTTTTTGTATGAAAATATTAATAATGCAGAATAACACGAATAAAAACCTTCGCACAAACACTTTATTCAACATTCATCTAGTTACTTTTGTGCTAGTTATTTTGTGTTAAAAATAACACAATTTTCTAACACCCTAAATTGGTGGCTGAAATTAAAGCCTAGCTGAAATTAAGTCAAATACCTTACGTAGTAGGTTTTTAGGTACTTGAACAAAAAAAATACAAAAATTTGTGATTTCCAAAATTATAAAAACTTTGTGTCGTCACAAAAAAATAACATTCTTCAGTTCGACCACATTAATGAAAAGCAAGAAAAAAACCAAAAAGCAACATAATTAATAGAATAATATAATATTAAACACAATTCAGCGCATTGTATTAATTTAATTTAGCAAAACTTATATTTCAAATCCAAATTTTTAACAAAAACAATTTGTAAGAAGAGCAAATACCACCCATTATACTCCAGTATAATAAAAAATTGGCTTAAAATTAATAAAAAAATTGCTTAAAAGTGCGGTGCGGAGTTAAACTTTGTCTTAAATTTTGATATTTTTTTGTGAAAACCTTACCCCTATGCCCCCAATAGAACACAAAAATTTTTTCAACAAAATATCCCTAGTGATTCAGGAGTTATGACCCCAAAAATAGCGTTTTTTGACAATTTTGTACTTAAAGATTACTCAATGGGTAAAACGATTTGTGTACGTTACAAATAATAACTCAAAGAAAACGGCTACTTTTTACTTTAATTTGATACCTTGATCGTTAAGATTGGTGCAGTATTTGTCAAAATATTGCGTTTCCCGTACAAAAAACTCGCGATTTTTTTGTTAAAAACACCAAACGACGGCAATTATTTTATGAAGTCTTCTCAACCGTTTTTTCCTTCACTTCGTGTTTTTAGCGAAAAAATCGAGGGTTTTTCGTACGAGAAACGCAATATCTTGACAAATACTGCTCCAATTTTAGCAATCAAGGTATCAAATTAAAGTAGAAAGTTCGAATGCAAACTTTACATTCTTTAGAGTCTTCAAATGGTAACTTAAATAGTTATAACCATTAAGCAGATTTTCATGTACAGGATTGTCGAAAAACGCCATTTTTCGGGGGTCAACCCCTGAACCACTGAAGATATTTTGTTGAAAAATATTTTGTGGGTTATTGTGGGCAGGGGTAAGGTTTTCACAAAAACTTATCAAAATTGAAGACAAAAAGTTTGACTCCGCACCGCACCTTTAATTTAATCAATAAAAAAATTAAATTTCAGTCTTAAAGTTCCGCAAATCACAATAATTTATATTTCAGACCTGAATCATGGATTCATCGAGAGGTCCAATAGGGCCAGGACGTCCATGGCAGTAATTGTCAATGTCAACTTCTTTCTGAAGCACCGTCCGGTCACCATTGTTTGAGAGAACTTCTATTCGAGTACCACAAGCCCCGTGTACTCCGTGCTAAAAAGTGAAAGCGATAATAACTGAATTATGTATAAATACAGAAAAAATTTAAAAATAAGTTTTTTAATTAAATAGAGAATTGTTTCAATTATTTTATCTTCAATCCGGAAACGCCACAAACACTTGAGTTCGAAAGTGTTGTTTCCGTTTATTTAATTGTGGTCAAATTTTGTTTGGAATCGTCAACGAGAGGTCAACATTGGTCATGTATTTTTATATACCAGTGTTTTTATCTGCTTAAGCTTTTGGATATTTTGATTTTTCGCCTCTATTGGATTTTGTTCTAAATTGACTATTTCTATTACAATAATAAACATTTTTAAAATTCCATGAAATCACCCGTTTGCTATTTACTTTAGTGAAACTAAGCTAAAGTCAACATGATAATGGTTTAAGCTAAAAGGATCCAAGCTACTTAAATGAAAAAGTATTATTTTTTAGATTAAAATTTAAATTATTTAAAAAAAATGTTTTGAACCGAAAATTGATTAATATATAACGTTTTTATATTATTTATTTCAATGTTATTGGAATTATGTTGTATTAAATTTGCACTGTTTATAAATTTTTTGTGTGAATGTGTCACAATTTATGTTCATTTAAAAAAATGTTTTTTTTATGTTTGATTTAGGGTTGGTAATAACCATTATTGTACATAAAGATACATGCTCTACAATTATTTAAGTTGAAATGAAATGAAATGAAAATCCTTTATTTTTACATAAATACATCTAAAGAAAAATACAATACATAAAATCAATAAAGTAGTAATATATTGAATATGGTGTAATAAAAAGGAGTACAAAAAAAGGAGTAATTTTTTCCCTTAGGTGAGTCATTTAAAATGCAAAATAAAGGGAAGGAAGAACACAAGAGCCAAATCGGCTACTTAATGTGTCTATCAAACTTTAAAAACTTATCGAAACTTGTGTTTTTTATTTTAGATTTAAATATTTTGATATTTGTTGCGTTTACATATCATCATACAAATAATTCCAATATTTGGCTACTCTAATACTAAAATAGTTATAATAAATTTCTTATTTAGCCATAGGCACAAATAACTTTTTATTATGGTCGTTTTTTCCTTGATAATTTCCCCACATAAAAAATTTATCAAAAGAAAGTTCATTTAGGTGATTTAAAATTGAATAACTATTATTTGGATCAAAGTGAATGCGTCTTTCCTCTAGCGATTTTAAATTTAACATACGTAATCGTTCTATATAGGAAAAGTTCGGATTTAAACCACACTTAGTGAACAGTCGTTTTGTAAATCTGCGCTGCACTTGCTCTATTAGATCAATATTTTTGCATAAATAAGGTGACCAAACTGGAGTGCAGTACTCCAGTAATGGTCTGACATAAGACACATAAGCGCTAAGCAAAGCATTAAGGTTTTTAGTTTGAAAACATCGTAGTATTATATTTAAAGTTTTAAAAGCGCTTTTAGCTATGGAATTACATTGGCGGTTTGTTTTAATTCATCAGAAACTATAATTCCGAGATCACGGGTTTTTACGTTCGCTGCCAGCATTTGACTTTTTATAAAAACAGGGAGTTTGGGATTATTAGTTTCCATGTGCACAATACAACATTTATGAGCTGCAATGTCAAGTTGCCACATTGATGCCCAATTTATAAGACTTTCAACTGATTGTTGTAATAAAAAATTATTTTCATTTTTAAAACGAATTTGGTAGAGTTTGACGTCATCCGCAAAAAGTTTGCAATAAACGTTGGAAATCTCGTCTAGAAGGTCGTTTATAAATAGTAAAAATAGTAGTGGCCCTAGCACGGACCCTTGGGGAACCCCTGATAAAACTTCACAAAAATTTGATGTACTTTCTTGGATTACAACTTTTTGTTTTCTGTTGGATAAAAAGGCTGATATCTAAGCATGGAGGTCGCCTGTAATACCATAAGCGGAAAGTTTGGACAGTAGTTTTACATGAGACACTGAGTCAAAAGCTTTACTAAAATCAATATACACAATGCCAACAATTTGATTTTTTTCGAAAGCTTTGCTCCAATCAAGAAAAGATTCTAATAATTGTGAACATGTGGATTTTTTTTGTAAGAAACCATGTTGAGATTTATTAATGATTTTATAACGTTTTAAATAACTAAAAAGTTGATCATAGATGATTGACTCCATAAACTTGCAAGCTATGCAGGTTAAAGAGATCGGTCGATAATTGTTTCCATTGCTGGTATCCCCTTTTTTAAAAACCGGTATAACTATAGCGGTAAGCCAACTAGGAGGTAGTTGGTGAGTTTTAAAAGATACTTTGAAAACAGTGGCTAAAGGAGATGTCAAGGAATGAGCTAATTTTTTAAAGAGCATAGAAGGCAAAGCATCAGGAGTTATACTTGTTTTGTTTTTCATCTTTTTTAATGCTTTTAGGACTAATTCGGGGTAAAATTTATGTTTGAGAATGAAATATCATTTGGAAGTTTGCGCCTCAACAGATTTTTAGAACCATTATCTTTGATAAAATTTTGTTTAAATATAGTTTTTAGTATTTCGCATTGACGTTTAGGATTGTCTGTTAACACTCCATGTTCATCAATTAAAGGAGCAATTCCAGTATCATTTATTCTTAATTTTTTAACGTATTGAAAAAATTTGTTTTTATCATGGGTGGCGCGGGAGCGCCACGGAGCGATTTAGCCCCGTGGCGCCGCGCCAACCATGGGGCGATTTAGCCCCGTGGCGCCGCGCCAACCATAATTAGAGAACGTGGGTAAATTTTGAAATTCAGAACCTTCTTCTTCTTCTTCTTCTTCTTCTTCTTATTATTATTCCAACGCTCCATTCTTAAAAACGATATTCCCCATTTGTTACTGATTGATCAAAAATAAACATGAGCTCATTAGAAAGAAGAAGGAATTAGAAAGAAGAAGGAATTACGCAACTTTTTTAGGAAGTACTTTTTTCATTTAGGTCCTTGTTATCGATTTATTGATCAAAATAAAGAATTTGAAAAATAGACAAATAAAAACTCCCCACCGCACAATAACAGCCTTTTGGCAACAATAAGGATTGTACAGAGCAGACAACCAACATCCCCTCATAAAAACCGCACAAAAATAGCAGACCGGTTTTAATTGGTGGCAGAAACGGCACCAGTTCCCAGCGCCATCTGCTTCAACCGCGCGGAAAACGGCAAAAACAACAGAGTACTTTTTTTAATTCTTGCATTACTGATGACAAAATTAATTCAAAGTTTTATTTATTAAAAAATAATAATAAGCGTCGGTGGCGCGGGAGCGCCACGCGCCGGTAATCATCGGTGGTGCGGGGTGCCAATCGCAATTTAACCCACGGCACCGCGCCAACTATACTTAGAGAACGTGAGTAAATTTTGTTATTCATGTTCATCATCTTATTATTATTATTATTATTATTTTTACTTTAAAAATTATAATTGCAATCATTGGCGCACGGCATCGCGCCAACTATATTTAGAGAACGCAGGTAAGCTTTGTCTGGAGCGCAACTGCACCGCACTAACTATAATTAAACAACGTGGGTTAATTTTGTAATTTAAATTCATCTTCTTCTTCTTATAATTTTTTATTTTATCTCGGCAACGGAATGATTATAAACATATGTCATTGCGCAGCTAAAACTATAGTTTATTAGGCTATTTTTTAATTTAATTCAAAAAAAGTGGTAGACTAGCCTTGAAAAATGCTCTAATAATAGAGCAGGAAAAAGGGGCGATTTTTCCCCGGGCGTATGTTTTGACAGAAAAGATGTAGACTAGTCTGAGATGGACATTATGTGGACTATAGGAAATTTGCATTTGGTTTTGCCAGCTGCTCACTAAATAAAAATTTCTACGATATGATAATGATTTGTTTATACATTGATCTAATCACACAGCACTGTTGCATTTTTTTTAGTTTGATGAAATGTCAATTGAAAAAATCATACTCACAGCAATCTTTGACAAGCGCGAAATCGCCACTTTTTAAAATTTATAGTTGTTTCTTACACATACAAATAATATATATCCTTCTAATTGAAAAAGTGGCGATTTCGCGCTTGTCAAAGATTGCTGTCAGTATGATTTTTTCAATTGAAATTTCATCAGACTAAAAAAATGCAACAGTGCTGTGTGATTAGATCAATGTATAAACAAATCATTATCATATCGTAGAAATTTTTATTTAGTGAGCAGCTGTCAAAACCAAATGCAAATTTCCTATAGTCCACATAATGTCCATCTCAGACTAGTTTACATCTTTTCTGTCAAAACATACGCCCGGGTAAAAATCGCCCCTTTTTCCTGCTCTATTATTAGAGCATTTTTCAAGGCTAGT